>JAUJEF010000291.1:0-116102 GCA_030444885.1 Citrus sp. QX-2021 | reverse complement strand
TTTTGCCTATGGCTGTGCCCGCGGCCTATTTTTGGCACACGGAGGTCCTCGCAAAGTCTCGCGCCATTCGAGTCCGGCGGACGGTTGGCCAGCCCCACTCCCTGAAGGCTATAGCCCACCTGCTTTTGTGGCCTTTTTCCGCTTGACGAACTTGGCGCCTGGCCTCAAGCGGTTATTTTTGGGTGCGGCTGTGCCCGCGGCCAATTTTTGGCACACGGAGGCCCCTCGCAAAATCTCGCGCCATTCCGAGTCCGCGGACTAAGTTGGCCAGCCCCACCCCCAAGGCTATAGCCCACCTGCTTTTGTGGCCTTTTTCCGCTGGACGAACTTGGCGCCGCGGCCTTCAGGCGGGTATTTTTCGGCGCTGCTGTCCCCGCGCCAATTTTTTGCACACAAAGGTGCTTCAAAAGTCTCGCGCCATTCCGAGTCCGGCGGACGGGCGAGGCCAGCCCCACTCCCCAAGGCTATAGCCCACCCGTTTTTGTGGTCTTTTTCCGTTAGACGAACTTGGCGCCGCGGCCTTCGGGCGGGTATTTTTGGGCGCGGCTGTACCCTCGGCCTATTTTTGGCACACAGAGGTGCCTCGCAAAGTCTCGCGCCATTCCGAGTCCGGCGGACGAAGTAGGCCAGCCCCACCCCCCAAGGCTATAAGCCCACCCGTTTTTGTGGCCTTTTTCCGCCGGACGAACTTGGCGCCCCGGCCTTCGGGCGGTTATTTTTGGGCGCGGATGTGCCCGCGGCCTATTTTTGGCACACGGAGGCGCCTCGCAAAGTCTCGCGCCATTCCCAGTCCGGCGGCCCAAGTTGGCAAGACCCACCCCCCAAGGCTATAGCCCACCCGTTTTTGTGGCCTTTTTCCGCTGGACGAACTAGGCGCCGCGGCCTTCGGGCGGGTATTTTTGGACGCGGCTGTGCCCGCGGCCTATTTTTGGCACACGGAGGCGCCTAGAAAAGTCTCGCGCCATTCCGAGTTTGGCGGACGAAGTGGGCCAGCCCCACCCGCCAAGGCTATAGCCCACCCGTTTTTGTGGCCTTTTTCCGCTGGACGAAATGGCGCCGCGGCCTTCGGGCGGGTATTTTTGGGCACGGCTGTGCCCGCGGCCTATTTTTGGCACACGGAGGCGCCTCGCAAAGTCTCGCGCCATTCCGAGTCCGGCGGATGAAGTTGGCCAGCCCCACCCCCCAAGGCTATAGCCCACCCGTTTTTGTGGCCTTTTTCCGCTGGACGAACTTGGCGCCGCGGCATTCGGGTGGGTATTTTTGGACGCGGCTGTTCTCGCGGCCTATTTTCGGCACACGGCGGCGCCTCGCAAGTCTCGCGCCATTCCGAGTCCGCCGGACGAAGTTGGCCAGCCCCACCCCCCAAGGCTATAGCCCACCCGCTTTCGTGGCCTTTTTCCGCTGGATGAACTTGGCGCCGCGGCATTCGGGCGGGTATTTTTGGGCACGGCTGTGCCCGCGGCCTATTTTTGGCACACGGAGGCGCCTCGCAAAGTCTCGCGCCATTCCGAGTCCGGCGGACGGTTGGCCAGCCCCACCCCAAGGCTATAGCCCACCCGTTTTTGTGGCCTTTTTCCGCTGGATGAACTTGGCGCCGCGGCCTTCGGGAGGGTATTTTTGCGCGCCTCTGACCGCGGCATATTTATGGCACACGGAGGGGACACGGAAAGTCTCGCGCCATACCGAGACCGGCGGACGAAGTCGCCAGCCCCACCCCCAAGGCTATAGCCCACCCGTTTTTGTGGTCATTTTCCGCTGGACGAACTTGGCGCCGCGGCCTTCGGGCGGGTATTTTTGTGCGCGGCTGTGTCCACAGCCTAGTTTTGGCACACGGAAGTGCCTCGCAAAGTCTCGCGCCATTCCGAGTCCGTGGACGGTTGGCCAGCCCCACCCCCAAGGCTATAGCCCACCCGCTTTTGCGGCCTTTTTCCGCTGGACGAACTTGGCGCGCTTCGCCTTCGGGTGGGTATTTTTGTGCGCGGCTGTGTCCACAGCCTAGTTTTGGCACACGGAAGTGCCTCGCAAAGTCTCGCGCCATTCCGAGTACGGCGGACGATGTTGGCCAGCCCCACCCCCCAAGGCTATAGCCCACCCTTTTTTGTACCCTTTTTCCGCTGGACGAACTTGGCGCCTGCGCTTTCGGGCGGGTATTTTTGGGGCGGCTGTGCCCGCGCGTATTTTTGCACACGGAGGCGCCGCAGTCGCGCGCCATTCCGAGTACGGCGGACGATGTTGGCCAGCCCCACCCCTCAAGGCTATAGCCCACCCTTTTTTGTACCCGTTTTCCGCTGGACGAACTTGGCGCCGCGGACTTCGGGCGGGTATTTTTGGGGGCGGCTGTGCCCGCGGCCTATTTTTGGCACACGGAGGTGCCTCGCAAAGTCGCGCGCCATTCCGAGTCCGGCGGACGATATTGGCCAGCCCCACCCCCCAAGGCTATAGCCCATCCTTTTTTGTACCCTTTTTCCGCTGGACGAACTTGGCGCCGCGGCCTTCGGGAGGGTATTTTTGGGCGCGGCTGTGCCCGCGGCATATTTTTGGCACACGGAGGTGACTCGCAAAGTCTCGCGCCATTCCGAGTCCGGCGGATGAAGTCGGCCAGCCCCACCCCCCAAGGCTATAGCCCACCCGTTTTTGTGGTCTTTTTCCGCTGGACGAACTTGGCGCCGCGGTATTCGGGTGTGTATTTTTGGACGCGGCTGTTCCCGCGGCCTATTTTCGGCACACGGAGGCGCCTCGCAAAGTCTCGCGCCATTCCGAGTACGGCGGACGATGTTGGCCAGCCCCACCCCCCAAGGCTATAGCCCACCCTTTTTTGTACCCTTTTTCCGCTGGACGAACTTGCCGCCGCGGCCTTCGGGCGGGTATTTTTGGGGGCGGCTGTGCCCGCGGCCTATTTTTGGCACACGGAGGCGCCTCGCAAAGTCGCGCGCCATTCCGAGTCTGGCGGACGAAATTGGCCAGCCCCACCCCCCAAGGCTATAGCCCACCCTTTTTTGTACCCTTTTTCCGCTGGACGAACTTTGCGCCGCGGCATTCGGGTGTGTATTTTTGGACGCGGCTGTTCCCGCGGCCTATTTTCGGCACACGGAGGCTCCTCGCAAAGTCTCGCGCCATTCCGAGTCCGGCGGACGAAGTTGGCCAGCCCCACCCCCCAAGGCTATAGCCCACCCGTTTTTGTGGCCTTTTTCCGCTGGATGAACTTGGCGCCGCGGCCTTCGGGAGGGTATTTTGGCGCGGCTGTGACCGCGGCTTATTTTTGGCACACGGAGGTGACTCATAAAGTCTCGCGCTATTCCGAGTCCGCGGACGAAGTCGGCCAGCCCCACCCCCCAAGGCTATAGCCCACCCGTTTTTGCGGCCTTTTTCCGCTAGACGAACTTGGCGCCGCGGCCTTCGGGTGGGTATTTTTTGGCGCGGCTTTGTCCGCGGCCTATTTTTTTCACACGGAGGTGCCTCGCAAAGTCTCGCGCCATTCCGAGTACGGCGGACGATGTTGGCCAGCCCCACCCCCCAAGGCTATAGCCCACCCTTTTTTGTACCCTTTTTCCGCTGGACGAACTTGGCGCCGCGGCCTTCGGGCGGGTATTTTTGGGGGCGGCTGTGCCCGCAGCCTATTTTTGGCACACGGAGGCGCCTCGCAAAGTCGCGCGCCATTCCGAGTCCGGCGGACGATGTTGGCCAGCCCCACCCCCCAAGGCTATAGCCCACCCTTTTTTGTACCCTTTTTCCGCTGGACGAACTTG
This sequence comes from Citrus sp. QX-2021, assembly GCA_030444885.1. Taxonomy (NCBI): domain Eukaryota; kingdom Viridiplantae; phylum Streptophyta; class Magnoliopsida; order Sapindales; family Rutaceae; genus Citrus; species Citrus sp. QX-2021. The sequence continues at coordinate 112,356 of JAUJEF010000291.1, read as the reverse complement.
GCGCCGCGGCCTTCGGGCGGGTATTTTTGGACGCGGCTGTGCCCGCAGCCTAGTTTTGGCACACGGAAGCGCCTCGCAAAGTCTCGCGCTATTCCGAGTCCGGCAGACGAAGTTGGCCAGCCCCACCCCCCAAGGCTATAGCCCACCCGTTTTTGTGGCCTTTTTCCGCTGGATGAACTTGGCGCCGCGGCCTTCGGGAGGGTATTTTGGCGCGGCTGTGACCGCGGCCTATTTTTGGCACACGGAGGTGACGCGTAAAGTCTCGCGCCATTCCGAGTCCGGCGGACGAAGTCGGCCAGCCCCACCCCCCAAGGCTATAGCCCACCCGTTTTTGTGGTCTTTTTCCGCTGGACGAACTTGGCGCCGCGGCCTTCGGGCGGGTATTTTTTGGCGCGGCTGTGCCCGCGGCCTATTTTTGGCACACGGAGGCGCCTCGCAAAGTCGCGCGCCATTCCGAGTACGGCGGACGATGTTGGCCAGCCCCACCCCTCAAGGCTATAGCCCACCCTTTTTTGTACCCTATTTCCGCTGGACGAACTTGGCGCCGCGGCCTTCGGGCGGGTATTTTTGGGGGCGGCTGTGCCCGCGGCCTATTTTTGGCACACGGAGGCGCCTCGCAAAGTCGCGCGCCATTCCGAGTCCGGCGGACAATATTGGCCAGCCCCACCCCCCAAGGCTATAGCCCATCCTTTTTTGTACCCTTTTTCCGTTGGACGAACTTGGCGCCGCGGCCTTCGGGAGGGTATTTTTGGGCACGGCTGTGCCCGCGGCATATTTTTGGCACACGGAGGTGACTCGCAAAGTCTCGCGCCATTCCGAGTCCGGCGGATGAAGTCGGCCAGCCCCACCCCCCAAGGCTATAGCCCACCCGTTTTTGTGGTCTTTTTCCGCTGGACGAACTTGGCGCCGCGGCCTTCGGCCGGGTATTTTTCCGCGCGGCTGTGCCCGCAGCCTAGTTTTGGCACACGGAAGCGCCTCGCAAAGTCTCGCGCTATTCCGAGTCCGGCGGACGAAGTTGGCCAGCCCCACCCCCCAAGGCTATAGCCCACCCGTTTTTGTGGCCTTTTTCCGATGGACGAATTTGGCGCCGCGGCCTTCGGGAGGGTATTTTTGGCCGCGGCTGTGCCCGCAGCCTATTTTTGGCACACGGAGGCGCCTCGCAAAGTCTCGCGCCATTCCGAGTTTGGCGGACGAAGTGGGCCAGCCGCACCCCCCAAGGCTATAGCCCACCCGTTTTTGTGGCCTTTTTCCGCTGGACGAACATGGCGCCGCGGCCTTCGGGCGGGTATTTTTGGGGGCGGCTGTGCCCGCGGCCTATTTTTGGCACACGGAGGCGCCTCGCAATGTCGCGCGCCATTCCGAGTCCGGCGGACGAAATTGGCCAGCCCCACCCCCCAAGGCTATAGCCCACCCTTTTTTGTACCCTTTTTCCGCTGGACGAACTTTGCGCCGCGGCATTCGGGTGTGTATTTTTGGACGCGGCTGTTCCCGCGGCCTATTTTCGGCACACGGAGGCTCCTCGCAAAGTCTCGCGCCATTCCGAGTCCGGCGGACGAAGTTGGCCAGCCCCACCCCCCAAGGCTATAGCCCACCCGTTTTTGTGGCCTTTTTCCGCTGGATGAACTTGGCGCCGCGGCCTTCGGGAGGGTATTTTGGCGCGGCTGTGACCGCGGCTTATTTTTGGCACACGGAGGTGACTCATAAAGTCTCGCGCTATTCCGAGTCCGGCGGACGAAGTCGGCCAGCCCCACCCCCCAAGGCTATAGCCCACCCGTTTTTGCGGCCTTTTTCCGCTAGACGAACTTGGCGCCGCGGCCTTCGGGTGGGTATTTTTTGGCGCGGCTTTGTCCGCGGCCTATTTTTTTCACACGGAGGTGCCTCGCAAAGTCTCGCGCCATTCCGAGTACGGCGGACGATGTTGGCCAGCCCCACCCCCCAAGGCTATAGCCCACCCTTTTTTGTACCCTTTTTCCGCTGGACGAACTTGGCGCCGCGGCCTTCGGGCGGGTATTTTTGGGGGCGGCTGTGCCCGCAGCCTATTTTTGGCACACGGAGGCGCCTCGCAAAGTCGCGCGCCATTCTGAGTCCGGCGGACGATGTTGGCCAGCCCCACCCCCCAAGGCTATAGCCCACCCTTTTTTGTACCCTTTTTCCGCTGGACGAACTTGGCGCCGCGGCCTTCGGGCGGGTATTTTTGGACGCGGCTGTGCCCGCAGCCTAGTTTTGGCACACGGAAGCGCCTCGCAAAGTCTCGCGCTATTCCGAGTCCGGCGGACGAAGTTGGCCAGCCCCACCCCCCAAGGCTATAGCCCACCCGTTTTTGTGGCCTTTTTCCGCTGGATGAACTTGGCGCCGCGGCCTTCGGGAGGGTATTTTGGCACGGCTGTGACCGCGGCCTATTTTTGGCACACGGAGGTGACGCGTAAAGTCTCGCGCCATTCCGAGTCCGGCGGACGAAGTCGGCCAGCCCCACCCCCCAAGGCTATAGCCCACCCGTTTTTGTGGTCTTTTTCCGCTGGACGAACTTGGCGCCGCGGCCTTCGGGCGGGTATTTTTTGGCGCGGCTGTGCCCGCGGCCTATTTTTGGCACACGGAGGCGCCTCGCAAAGTCGCACGGCATTCCGAGTACGGCGGACGATGTTGGCCAGCCCCACCCCTCAAGGCTATAGCCCACCCTTTTTTGTACCCTATTTCCGCTGGACGAACTTGGCGCCGCGGCCTTCGGGCGGGTATTTTTGGGGGCGGCTGTGCCCGCGGCCTATTTTTGGCACACGGAGGCGCCTCGCAAAGTCGCGCGCCATTCCGAGTCCGGCGGACAATATTGGCCAGCCCCACCCCCCAAGGCTATAGCCCATCCTTTTTTGTACCCTTTTTCCGCTGGACGAACTTGGCGCCGCGGCCTTCGGGAGGGTATTTTTGGGCACGGCTGTGCCCGCGGCATATTTTTGGCACACGGAGGTGACTCGCAAAGTCTCGCGCCATTCCGAGTCCGGCGGATGAAGTCGGCCAGCCCCACCCCCCAAGGCTATAGCCCACCCGTTTTTGTGGTCTTTTTCCGCTGGACGAACTTGGCGCCGCGGCCTTCGGGCGGGTATTTTTGCGCGCGGCTGTGCCCGCAGCCTAGTTTTGGCACACGGAAGCGCCTCGCAAAGTCTCGCGCTATTCCGAGTCCGGCGGACGAAGTTGGCCAGCCCCACCCCCCAAGGCTATAGCCCACCCGTTTTTGTGGCCTTTTTCCGATGGACGAATTTGGCGCCGCGGCCTTCGGGAGGGTATTTTTGGCCGCGGCTGTGCCCGCAGCCTATTTTTGGCACACGGAGGTGACTCACAAAGTCTCGCGCCATTCCGAGTCCGGCGGACGAAGTCGGCCTGCCCCACCCCCCAAGGCTATAGCCCACCCGTTTTTGTGGTCTTTTTCCGCTGGACGAACTTGGCGCCGCGGCCTTCGGGCGGGTATTTTTGCGCGCGGCTGTCCCCGCAGCCTAGTTTTGGCACACGGAAGTGCCTCGCAAAGTCTCGCGCTATTCCGAGTCCGGTGGACGAAGTTGGCCAGCCCCACCCCCCAAGGCTATAGCCCACCCGTTTTTGCGGCCTTTTTCCGCTGGACGAACTTGGCGCCGTGGCCTTCGGGTGCGTGTTTTTTGGCGCGGCTTTGTCCGTGGCCTATTTTTGGCACACGGAGGTGCCTCGCAAAGTCTCGCGCCATTCCGAGTACGGCGGACGATGTTGGCCAGCCCCACCCCCCAAGGCTATAGCCCACCCTTTTTTGTACCCTTTTTCCGCTGGACGAACTTGGCGCCGCGGCCTTCGGGCGGGTATTTTTGGGGTCGGCTGTGCCCGCGGCCTATTTTTGGCACACGGAGGTGCCTCGCAAAGTCGTGCGCCATTCCGAGTCCGGCGGACGATGTTGGCCAGCCCCACCCCCCAAGGCTATAGCCCATCCTTTTTTGTACCCTTTTTCCGCTGGACGAACTTGGCGCCGCGGCCTTCGGGAGGGTATTTTTGGGCGCGGCTGTGCCCGCGGCCTATTTTTGGCACACGGAGGTGACTCGCAAAGTCTCGCACCATTCCGAGTCCGGCGGATGAAGTCGGCCAGCCCCACCCCCCAAGGCTATAGCCCACCCGTTTTTGTGGTCTTTGTCCGCTGGACGAACTTGGCGCCGCGGCCTTCGGGCGGGTATTTTTGCGCGCGGCTGTGCCCGCAGCCTAGTTTTGGCACACTGAAGCGCCTCGCAAAGTCTCGCGCTATTCCGAGTCCGGCGGACGAAGTTGGCCAGCCCCACCCCCCAAGGCTATAGCCCACCCGTTTTTGTGGCCTTTTTCCGATGGACGAACTTGGCGCCGCGGCCTTCGGGAGGGTATTTCTGGGCGCGGCTGTGCCCGCAGCCTATTTTTGGCACACGGAGGTGACTCACAAAGTCTCGCGCCATTCCGAGTCCGGCGGACGAAGTCGGCCAGCTCCACCCCCCAAGGCTATAGCCCACCCGTTTTGGTGGCCTTTTTCCGCTGGGAACTTGGCGCCCCGGCCTTCGGGCGGGTATTTTTGGTAGCTGCTGTGCCCGCGGTCTATTTTTTGCACACGGAGGTGCCTCGAAAAGTCTCGCGCCATTCCGAGTCAGGGGGACGAAGTTGGCCATCCCCACCCCCCAAGGCAATAGCCCACCCGTTTTTGTGGCCTTCTTCCACTGGACGAACTTGGCGCCCCGGCCTTTGGGTGGGTATTTTTGTGCGCGACTGTGCCCGCGCCCTATTTTTGGGACACGGAGGCGCCTCGCAAAGTCTCGCGCCATTCCGAGTCCGGCGGACAAAGTTGGCCAGCCCCACCCCCCAAGGCTCTAGCCCACCCGTTTTTGTGGCCTTTTTCCGCTGGACCAACTTGGCGCCTCGGCCTTCGGGCCGGTATTTTTGGGCGCGGCTGTGCCCGCGGCCTATTTTTGGGTCACCGAGGTGGCTCGCAATGTCTCGCGCCATTCCGAGTCCGGCGGACGAAGTTGGCAAGCCCCACCCCCCAAGGCTATAGCCCACCCGTTTTTGTGGCCTTTTTGCGCTGGACGAACTTGGCGCCCCCGCCTTCGGGCGGGTATTTTTGGGCGCGGCTGTGCCCGCGGCCTATTTTCGGCACACGAAGGCGCCTCGCAAAGTCTCACGCCATTCGGAGTCCGGCGGACGAAGTTGGCCAGCCCCACCCCCCAAGGCTATAGCCCACCCGTTTTTGTGGCCTTTTTCTGCTGGACGAGCTTGGCGCCCCGGCCTTCGGGCTGGTACTTTTGGGCGCGGCTGTGCCCGCGGCCTATTTTTGGCACACGGATGTGCCTCGCAAAGTCTCGTGCCGTTCCGAGTCCGGCGGACGAAGTTGGCCAGCCCCACCCCCCAAGGCTATAGCCCCACCCCCCAAGGCTATAGCCCCACCCCCCAAGGCTATAGCCCACCCGTTTTTGTGGCCTTTTTCCGCTGGACGAACTTGGCGCCCCGGCCTTCGGGCGGGTATTTTTGGGCACGGCTGTGCCCGCGGCCTATTTTTGGCACACGGAGACACCTCGCAAAGTCTCGCGCCATTCCGAGTCCGGCGGACGAGGTCGGCCAGCTCCACCCCCCAAGGCTATAGCCCACCCGTTTTTGTGGCCTTTTTCCGCTGGGAACTTGGCGCCCCGGCCTTCGGGCGGGTATTTTTGGGAGCTGCTGTGCCCGCGGTCTATTTTTTGCACACGGAGGTGCCTCGAAAAGTCTCGCGCCATTCCAAGTCAGGGGGACGAAGTTGGCCAGCCCCATCCCCCAGGGCAATAGCCCACCCGTTTTTGTGGCCTTCTTCCACTGGACGAACTTGGCGCCCCGGCCTTTAAGGGGTATTTTTAGGCGGCTGTGCCCGCGCCCTATTTTTGGGACACGGAGGCGCCTCGCAAAGTCTTGAACCATTCCGAGTCCGGTGGACGAAGTGGGCCAGCCCCATCCCCCAAGGCTATAGCCCACCCGTTTTTGTGGCCTTTTTCTGCTGGACGAACTTGGCGCCCCGGCCTTCGGGCGGGAACTTTTGGGCGCGGCTGTGCCCGCGGCCTATTTTTGGCACACGGATGCGCCTCGTAAAGTCTCGTGCCGTTCCGAGTCCGGCGGACGAAGTTGGCCAGCCCCACCCCCCAAGGCTATAGCCCCACCCCCCAAGGCTATAGCCCCACCCCCCAAGGCTATAGCCCACCCGTTTTTGTGGCCTTTTTCCGTTGGACGAACTTGGCGCCCCGGCCTTCGGGCGGGTATTTTTGGGCACGGCTGTGCCCGCGCCCTATTTTTGGGACACGGAGGCGCCTCGCAAAGTCTTGAACCATTCCGAGTCCGTGGACGGCGCGGGCCAGCCCCATCCCCAAGGCTATAGCCCACCCGCTTTTTTTGGCCCTTTTTCCGCTCGACGAACATGGCCCCGCGGCCTTCGGGCGGGTATTTTTGGGCGCGGCTGTGCAAGCGTCTATTTTTGGGACACGGAGGCGCCTCGCAAAGTCTAGCACCATTCCGAGTCCGGCGGACGAAGTGGGCCAGCCTCACCCCCCAAGGCTATAGCCCACCCGTTTTTGTGGCCTTTTTCCGCTGGACGAACTTGGCGCCCAGGCCTTCGGGCGGGTATTTTTGGAGGCGGCTGTGCCCGCGGCCTATTTTCGGCACACGAAGATGCCTCGCAAAGTCTCGCGCCATTCGGAGTCCGGCGGACGAAGTTGGCCAGCCCCACCCCCCAGGGCTATAGCCCACCCGTTTTTGTGGCCTTTTTCCGCTGGATGAACTTGGCGCCCCGGCCTTCGGGCGGGTACTTTTGGGCGCGGCTGTTCCCGCGGCCTATTTTTGGCACACGGAGGCGCCTCGCAAAGTCTCGCGCCATTCCGAGTTTGGCGGACGAAGTGGGCCAGCCGCACCCCCCAAGGCTATAGCCCACCCGTTTTTGTGGCCTTTTTCCGCTGGACGAACATGGCGCCGCGGCCTTCGGGCAGGTATTTTTGGGCACGGCTTTGCCCGCTCCCTATTTTTGGCACACGGAGACACCTCGCAAAGTCTCGCGCCATTCCGAGTCCGGCGGACGAAGTTGGCCAGCCCCACCCCCCAAGGCTATAGCCCACCCGTTTTTGTGGCCTTTTTCCGCTGGGAACTTGGCGCCCCGGCCTTCGGACGGGTATTTTTGGGAGCTGCTGTGCCCGCGGTCTATTTTTTGCACACGGAGGTGCCTCGAAAAGTCTCGCGCCATTCCGAGTCAGGGGGACGAAGTTGGCCAGACCCACCCCCCAAGGCAATAGCCCACCCGTTTTTGTGGCCTTTTTCCGCTGGACGAACTTGGCACCCAGGCCTTCGGGCGGGTATTTTTGGACGCGGCTGTGCCCGCGGCCTATTTTCGGCACACGAAGGCGCCTCGCAAAGTCTCGCGCCATTCGGAGTCCGGCGGACGAAGTTGGCCAGCCCCACCCCCCAGGGCTATAGCCCACCCGTTTTTGTGGCCTTTTTCCGCTGGATGAACTTGGCGCCCCGGCCTTCGGGCGGGTATTTTTTGGTACGGCTGCGCCCGCGGCCTATTTTTGGGACACGGTGGCGCCTCGCAAAGTCTCACGCCATTCCGAGTCCGCGGGACAAGTTGGCCAGCCCCACCCCCCCAAGGCTATAGCCCACCTGCTTTGGGCCTTTTTCCACTGAACTTGGCGCCCCGGCCTTCGGGCGGGTATTTTTTGGTGCGGCTGTGCCCGCGGCCTATTTTTGGGACACGGAGGCACCTCGCAAAGTCTCGCGCCATTCCGAGTCCAGCGGAAAAAGATGGCCAGCCCCACCCCCAAGGCTATAGCCCACCCGTTTTTGTGGCCTTCTTCCGCTGGACGAACTTGGCGCCCCGGCCTTCGGACGGGTATTTTTTGGCGCGGCTCTGCCCGCGGCCTATTTTTGACACACGGAGGTGCCTCACAAAGCCTCGCGCCATTCCGAGTGCGGCGGACGAAGTGGGCCAGCCCCACCCCCAAAGGCTATAGCCCACCCGTTTTTGTGGCCTTTTTCCGCTGGACGAACTTGGCGCCCCGGCCTTCGGGCAGGTATTTTTGGGCACGGCTTTGCCCGCGGCCTATTTTTGGCACACGGATGCGCCTCGCAAAGTCTCGTGCCGTTCCGAGTCCGGCGGACGAAGTAGGCCAGCGCCACCCCCTGCTGGCTATAGCCCCACCCCCCAAGGCTATAGCCCCACCCCCCAAGGCTATAGCCCACCCGTTTTTGTGGCCTTTTTCCGCTGGACGAACTTGGCGCCCCGGCCTTCGGGCGGGTATTTTTGGGCACGGCTGTGCCCGCGGCCTATTTTTGGCACACGGAGACACCTCGCAAAGTCTCGCGCCATTCCGAGTCCGGCGGACGAAGTCGGCCAGCTCCACCCCCCAAGGCTATAGCCCACCCGTTTTTGTGGCCTTTTTCCGCTGGGAACTTGGCGCCCCGGCCTTCGGGCGGGTATTTTTGGGAGCTGCTGTGCCCGCGGTCTATTTTTTGCACACGGAGGTGCCTCGAAAAGTCTCGCGCCATTCCGAGTCAGGGGGACGAAGTTGGCCAGCCCCATCCCCCAGGGCAATAGCCCACCCGTTTTTGTGGCCTTCTTCCACTGGACGAACTTGGCGCCCCGGCCTTTGGGCGGGTATTTTTGTGCGCGGCTGTGCCCGCGCCCTATTTTTGGGACACGGAGGCGCCTCGCAAAGTCTTGCACCATTCCGAGTCCGGTGGACGAAGTGGGCCAGCCCCATCCCCCAAGGCTATAGCCCACCCGTTTTTTTGGCCTTTTTCCGCTGGACGAACATGGCACCCCGGCCTTCGGGCGGGTATTTTTGGGCGCGGCTGTGCCCGCGGCCTATTTTTGGGACACGGAGGCGCCTTGCAAAGTCTAGCACCATTCCGAGTCCGGCGGACGAAGTGGGCCAGCCCCACCCCCCAAGGCTATAGCCCACCCGTTTTTGTGGCCTTTTTCCGCTGGACGAACTTGGCGCCCAGGCCTTCGGGCGGGTATTTTTGGACGCGGCTGTGCCCGCGGCCTATTTTCGGCACACGAAGGCGCCTCACAAAGTCTCGCGCCATTCGGAGTCCGGCGGACGAAGTTAGCCAGCCCCACCCCCCAGGGCTATAGCCCACCCGTTTTTGTGGCCTTTTTCCGCTGGATGAACTTGGCGCCCCGGCCTTCGGGCGGGTATTTTTTGGTACGGCTGTGCCCGCGGCCTATTTTTGGGACACGGAGGCGCCTCGCAAAGTCTCGCGCCATTCCGAGTCCGGCGGACGAAGTTGGCCAGCCCCACCCCCCAAGGCTATAGCCCACCCGTTTTTGTGGCCTTTTTCCGCTGGAGGAACTTGGCGCCTCGGCCTTCGGGCCGGTATTTTTGGGCGCGGCTGTGCCCGCGGCCTATTTTTGGGTCACCGAGGTGGCTCGGAAAGTCTCGCGCCATTCCGAGTCCGGCGGACGAAGTTGGCCAGCCCCACCCCCCAAGGCTATAGCCCACCCGTTTTTGTGGCCTTTTTGCGCTGGACGAACTTGGCGCCCCCGGCTTCGGGCGGGTATTTTTGGGCGCGGCTGTGCCCGCGGCCTATTTTCGGCACACGAAGGCGCCTCGCAAAGTCTCACACCATTCGGAGTCCGGCGGACGAAGTTGGCCAGCCCCACCCCCCAAGGCTATAGCCCACCCGTTTTTGTGGCCTTTTTCTGCTGGACGAGCTTGGCGCCCCGGCCTTCGGGCGGGTACTTTTGGGCGCGGCTGTGCCCGCGGCCTATTTTTGGCACACGGATGCGCCTCGCAAAGTCTCACGCCATTCCGAGTCCGGCGGACGAAGTTGGCCAGCCCCACCCCCCAAGGCTATAGCCCACCCGTTTTTGTGGCCTTTTTCCGCTGGGAACTTGGCGCCCCGGCCTTCGGACGGGTATTTTTGGGAGCTGCTGTGCCCGCGGTCTATTTTTTGCACACGGAGGTGCCTCGAAAAGTCTCTCGCCATTCCGAGTCAGGGGGACGAAGTTGGCCAGCCCCACCCCCCAAGGCAATAGCCCACCCGTTTTTGTGGCCTTTTTCCGCTGGACGAACTTGGCGCCCAGGCCTTCGGGCGGGTATTTTTGGACGCGGCTGTGCCCGCGGCCTATTTTCGGCACACGAAGGCGCCTCGCAAAGTCTCGCGCCATTCGGAGTCCGGCGGACGAAGTTGGCCAGCCCCACCCCCCAGGGCTATAGCCCACCCGTTTTTGTGGCCTTTTTCCGCTGGATGAACTTGGCGCCCCGGCCTTCGGGCGGGTATTTTTTGGTACGGCTGCGCCCGCGGCCTATTTTTGGGACACGGTGGCGCCTCGCAAAGTCTCACGCCATTCCGAGTCCGGCGGACGAAGTTGGCCAGCCCCACCCCCCAAGGCTATAGCCCACCCGTTTTTGTGGCCTTTTTCCGCTGGGAACTTGGCGCCCCGGCCTTCGGGCGGGTATTTTTGGGCGCGGCTGTGCCCGCGGCCTATTTTTGGGACACGGAGGCACCTCGCAAAGTCTCGCGCCATTCCGAGTCCAGCGGAAAAAGATGGCCAGCCCCACCCCCAAGGCTATAGCCCACCCGTTTTTGTGGCCTTCTTCCGCTGGACGAACTTGGCGCCCCGGCCTTCGGACGGGTATTTTTTGGCGCGGCTCTGCCCGCGGCCTATTTTTGGCACCCCGAGGCCCCTCGCAAAGTCTCGCCCCATTCCGAGTCCGGCGGACGAACTTCGCGCGCTCCCCCCACCAAGGCTATAGCCCACCCGTTTTTTGGCCATTTTCCGCTGGGGGGTTTTGGCACCACGACCTTCGAGCACTTATTTTTAGGCGCGGCATTGCCCGCGTCTTATTTTTGGCACCCCGAGGCCCCTCGCAAAGTTTCATCCCATTCCGAGTCCGGCAGACGAACTTCACCCGCGCCCTCCACCAAGGCTATAGCCCACCCGTTTTATGGCCATTTTTCCGCTGGTGTGTTTTGGTACCACGACCTTCGGGCGCTTATTTTTGGGCGCGGCTTTGCCCGTGGCGTAGTTTTGGCACCCCGAGGCCCCTCGCAAAGTTTCGCCCCATTCCGAGTCCGGCGGACGAACTTCGCCCGCGCCCCCCACCAAGGCTATAGCCCACCCGTTTTTTGGCCATTTTTCCGGTGGGGGGTTTTGGCACCACGACCTTCAGGGGCTTATTTTTTTAGCGCGGCTTTGCCCGCGGCTTATTTTTGGCACCCCGAGGCCCCTCGCAAAGTCTCGTCCCATTCCCGAGTCCGGCGGACGAACTTCGCCCGGGCCCCCCACCAAGGCAATAGCCCACCCGTTTTTTGGCCATTTTTCCGCTGGGGGGTTTTGGCACCACGACCTTCGGGCCCTTATTTCTGGGCGCGGCTTTGGCCGCGGCTCAGTTTTGGCACCCCGAGGCCCCTCGCAAAGTCTCGCCCCATTCCGAGTCCGGCAGACGAACTTCGCCCGCGCCCCCCACCAAGGCTATAGCCCACCCGTTTTTTGGCCATTTTTCCGGTGGGGGGTTTTGGCACCACGACCTTCAGGGGCTTATTTTTGGGCGCGGCTTTGCCCGCGGCTTATTTTTGGCACCCCGAGGACCCTCGCAAAGTCTCGTCCCATTCCGAGTCCGGCAGACGAACTTCGCCTGGGCCCCCCACCAAGGCTATAGCCCACCCGTTTTTTGGCCATTTTTCCGCTGGGGGGTTTTGGCACCACGACCTTCGAGCACTTATTTTTAGGCGCGGCATTGCCCGCATCTTATTTTTGGCACCCCGAGGCCCCTCGCAAATTCTCATCCCATTCCGAGTCCGGCAGACGAACTTCGCCCGCGCCCTCCACCAAGGCTATAGCCCACCCGTTTTATGGCCATTTTTCCGCTGGGGTGTTTTGGTACCACGACCTTCGGGCGCTTATTTTTGGGCGCGGCTTTGCCCGTGGCTTAGTTTTGGCACCCCGAGGCCCCTCGCAAAGTCTCGCCCCATTCCGAGTCCGGCGGACGAATTTCGCCCGGGCCCCCCACCAAGACTATAGCCCACCCGTTTTTTGGCCATTTTTCCGGTGGGGGGTTTTGGCACCACGACCTTCAGGGGCTTATTTTTGGGCGCGGCTTTGCCCGCGGCTTATTTTTGGCACCCCAAGGCCCCTCGCAAAGTCTCGTCCCATTCCGAGTCCGGCGGACGAACTTCGCCCGGGCCCCCCACCAAGGCTATAGCCCACCCGTTTTTTGGCCATTTTCTGCTGGGGGGTTTTGGCACCACGACCTTCGGGCGCTTTTTTTTGGGCGCAGCTTTGCCCGCAGCTTAGTTTTGGCACCCTGAGGCCCCTCGCAAAGTCTCGCCCCATTCCGAGTCCGGTGGACGAATCTCGCCTCGTGCTCCCACCAAGGCTATAGCCCACCCCGCTTTTTGGCCATTTTTCTGCTGGGGTTTTGGCGCCACGCCCTTCGGGCGCTTTATTTTCGGGTGCGGCTTTCCCCCGGCTTATTTTTGGCAACCCGAGGCCCCTCGCAAAGTCTCGCCCCTATTCGAGTCCGCGGACGAACTCTCGCCTCGCGCCCCACCAAGGCTATAGCCCGCCTGCTTTTGGCCATTTTTCCACAGGTGGGTTTTGTTGGTGGCCCGGCCTTCGGGCGGGGTATTTTTGGTCGCGGCTGTGTCCGCGCCTATTTTTGGGTGACGGAGGCACCTCGCAAAAGTCTCATCCCATTCCGAGCCCGGCGGACGGAAGTTGGCCAGCCCCACCCCCAAGGCTATAGCCCACCCGTTTTGTGGCATTTTTCAGCTGGACGAACTTGGCGCCCGGCCTTCGGGCGGGTATTTTTGGGCGCGGCTGTGTCCGCGGCCTATTTTTGGGACACGGAGGCACCTCGCAAAGTCTCATCCCATTCCGAGCCCGGCGGACGAAGTTGGCCAGCCCCACCCCCAAGGCTATAGCCCACCCGTTTTTGTGGCCATTTTCCGCTGGACGAACTTGGCGCCCCGGCCTTCGGGCGGGTATTGTTGGGCGCGGCTGAGCCCGCGGCCTATTTTTGGAACACGGAGGCGCCTCGCAAAGTCTCGCGCCATTCCGAGTCCGGCGGACGAAGTGGGCCAGCCCCACCCCCCAAGGCTATAGCCCACCCGTTTTTGTGGCCTTTTTCCGCTGGACGAACTTGGCGACCCGGCCTTCGAGCGGGTATTTTTGGGCGCGGCTGTGCCCGCGGCCTATTTTTGGCTCACGGAGGTGCCTCGCAAAGTCTCGCGCCATTCCGAGTCCGGCGGACGAAGTTGGCCAGCCCCACCCCCCAAGGCTATAGCCCACCCATTTTTGTGGCCTTTTTCCGCAGGACGTACTTGGCGCCCCGGCCTTCGGGCGGGTATTTTTGGGCGCGGCTGTGTCCGTGGCCTATTTTTGGCACACGGAGGCGCCTCGCAGAGTCTCGCGCCATTCCGAGTCCGGCGGACGAAGTGGGCCAGCCCCACCCCCCAAGGCTATAGCCCACCCGTTTTTGTGGCCTTTATCCGCTGGACGAACTTGGTGGCCCGGCCTTCGGGCGGGTATTTTTGGTCGCGGCTGTGTCCGCGGCCTATTTTTGGGACACGGAGGCACCTCGCAAAGTCTCATCCCATTCCGAGCCCGGCGGACGAAGTTGGCCAGCCCCACCCCCCAAGGCTATAGCCCACCCGTTTTTGTGGCCTTTTTCCGGTGGACGAACTTGGCACCCCGGCCTTCGGGCGGGTATTTTTGGGCGCGGCTGTGCCCGCGGCCTATTTTTGGCACACGGAGGCACCCCGCAAAGTGCCATCCCATTTCGAGCCCGGCGGACGAAGTGGGCCAGCCCCACCCCCAAAGGCTATAGCCCACGCGTTTTTGTGGCCTTTTTCCGCTGGACGAACTTGGCGGCCCGGCCTTCGGGTGGGTATTTTTGGGTGCGGCTGTGCTCGCGGCCTATTTTTGGGACACGGAGGAGCCTCGTATAGTCTCATCCCATTCCGAGCCCGGCGGACGAAGTTGGCCAGCCCCACCCCCCAAGGCTATAGCCCACCCGTTTTTGTGGCATTTTTCCGCTGGACGAACTTGGCGCCCCGGCCTTCGGGCCGGTATTTTTGGGCGCGGCTGTGTCCGCGGCCTATTTTTGGGACACGGAGGCACCTCGCAAAGTCTCATCCCATTCCGAGCCCGGCGGACGAAGTTGGCCGGCCCCACCCCCAAGGCTATAGCCCACGCGTTTTTGTGGCCTTTTTCCGCTGGACGAACTTGGCGCCCCGGCCTTCGGGCGGGTATTTTTGGGCGCGGCTGTGCCCGCGGCCTATTTTTGGCACACGGAGGCGCCTCACAACGTCTCGCACCATTCCGAGTCCGGCGGACGAAGTTGGCCAGCCCCACCCCCCAAGGCTATAGCCCACCCGTTTTTGTGGCCTTTTTCCGCTGGACGAACTTGGCGCCCCGGCCTTCGGGATGGTATTTTTGGGCGCGGCTGTGGCTGCGGCCTTTTTTTGTCACAGGGAGGCACCTCGCAAAGTCTCGCGCCATTCCGAGTCCGGCGGACGAAGTTGGCCAGCCGCACCCCGCAAGGCTATAGCCAACCCGTTTTTGTGGCCTTTTTCCGGTGGACGAACTTGGCGCGCCGGCCTGCGGGCGGGTATTTTTGGGCGCGGCTGTGCCCGCGGCCTATTTTTGGCACACGGAGGCGCCCCGCAAAGTCTCATCCCATTCCGAGCCCGGCGGACGAAGTTGGCCAGCCCCACCCCCCAAGGCTATAGCCCACCCGTTTTTGTGGCCTTTTTCCGCTGGACGAACTTGGCGGCCCGGCCTTCGGGTGGGTATTTTTGGGTGCGGCTGTGCCCGCGGCCTATTTTTGGGACACGGAGGAGCCTCGTATAGTCTCATCCCATTCCGAGCCCGGCGGACGAAGTTGGCCAGCCCCACCCCCCAAGGCTATAGCCCACCCGTTTTTGTGGCATTTTTCAGCTGGACGAACTTGGCGCCCCGGCCTTCGGGCGGGTATTTTTGGGCGCGGCTGTGTCCGCGGCCTATTTTTGGGACACGGAGGCACCTCGCAAAGTCTCATCCCATTCCGAGCCCGGCGGACGAAGTTGGCCAGCCCCACCCCCAAGGCTATAGCCCACCCGTTTTTGTGGCCATTTTCCGCTGGACGAACTTGGCGCCCCGGCCTTCGGGCGGGTATTGTTGGGCGCGGCTGAGCCCGCGGCCTATTTTTGGTACACGGAGGCGCCTCGCAAAGTCTCGCGCCATTCCGAGTCCGGCGGACGAAGTGGGCCAGCCCCACCCCCCAAGGCTATAGCCCACCCGTTTTTGTGGCCTTTTTCCGTTGGACGAACTTGGCGCCCCGGCCTTCGGGCGGGTATTTTTGGGCGCGGCTGTGCCCGCGGCCTATTTTTGGCTCACGGAGGTGCCTCGCAAAGTCTCGCGCCATTCCGAGTCCGGCGGACGAAGTTGGCCAGCCCCACCCCCCAAGGCTATAGCCCACCCATTTTTTTGGCCTTTTTCCGCAGGACGTACTTGGCGCCCCGGCCTTCGGGCGGGTATTTTTGGGCGCGGCTGTGTCCGTGGCCTATTTTTGGCACACGGAGGTGCCTCGCAGAGTCTCGCGCCATTCTGAGTCCGGCGGACGAAGTGGGCCAGCCCCACCCCCCAAGGCTATAGCCCACCCGTTTTTGTGGCCTTTTTCCGCTGGACGAACTTGGAGCCCCGGCCTTCGGGCGGGTATTTTTGGGCGCGGCTGTGCCCGCGGCCTATTTTTGGCACATGGAGGCGCCTCCCAAAGTCTCGCACCATTCCGAGTCCAACGGACGAAGTTGGCCAGCCCCACCCCCCAAGGCTATAGCTCACCCGTTTTTGTGGCCTTTATCCGCTGGACGAACTTGGTGGCCCGGCCTTCGGGCGGGTATTTTTGGTCGCGGCTGTGTCCGCGGCCTATTTTTGGGACACGGAGGCACCTCGCAAAGTCTCATCCCATTCCGAGCCCGGCGGACGAAGTTGGCCAGCCCCACCCCCCAAGGCTATAGCCCACCCGTTTTTGTGGCCTTTTTCCGGTGGACGAACTTGGCGCCCCGGCCTTCGGGCGGGTATTTTTGGGCGCGGCTGTGCCCGCGGCCTATTTTTGGCACACGGAGGCACCCCGCAAAGTGTCATCCCATTTCGAGCCCGGCGGACGAAGTGGGCCAGCCCCACCCCCAAAGGCTATAGCCCACGCGTTTTTGTGGCCTTTTTCCGCTGGACGAACTTGGCGGCCCGGCCTTCGGGTGGGTATTTTTGGGTGCGGCTGTGCCCGTGGCCTATTTTTGGGACACGGAGGAGCCTCGTATAGTCTCATCCCATTCCGAGCCCGGCGGACGAAGTTGGCCAGCCCCACCCCCCAAGGCTATAGCCCACCCGTTTTTGTGGCATTTTTCCGCTGGACGAACTTGGCGCCCCGGCCTTCGGGCCGGTATTTTTGGGCGCGGCTGTGTCCGTGGCCTATTTTTGGGACACGGAGGCACCTCGCAAAGTCTCATCCCATTCCGAGCCCGGCGGACGAAGTTGGCCAGCCCCACCCCCAAGGCTATAGCCCACGCGTTTTTGTGGCCTTTTTCCGCTGGACGAACTTGGCGCCCCGGCCTTCGGGCGGGTATTTTTGGGCGCGGCTGTGCCCGCGGCCTATTTTTGGCACACGGAGGCGCCTCACAACGTCTCGCACCATTCCGAGTCCGGCGGACGAAGTTGGCCAGCCCCACCCCCCAAGGCTATAGCCCACCCGTTTTTGTGGCCTTTTTCCGCTGGACGAACTTGGCGCCCCGGCCTTCGGGATGGTATTTTTGGGCGCGGCTGTGCCTGCGGCCTTTTTTTGTCACAGGGAGGCACCTCGCAAAGTCTCGCGCCATTCCGAGTCCGGCGGACGAAGTTGGCCAGCCGCACCCCGCAAGGCTATAGCCAACCCGTTTTTGTGGCCTTTTTCCGGTGGACGAACTTGGCGCGCCGGCCTGCGGGCGGGTATTTTTGGGCGCGGCTGTGCCCGCGGCCTATTTTTGGCACACGGAGGCGCCCCGCAAAGTCTCATCCCATTCCGAGCCTGGCGGACAAAGTTGGCCAGCCCCACCCCCCAAGGCTATAGCCCACCCGTTTTTGTGGCCTTTTTCTGCTGGACGAACTTGGCGGTCCGGCCTTCGGGTGGGTATTTTTGGGTGCGGCTGTGCCCGCGGCCTATTTTTGGGACACAAAGGAGCCTCGTATAGTCTCATCCCATTCCGAGCCCGGCGGACGAAGTTGGCCAGCCCCACCCCCCAAGGCTATAGCCCACCCGTTTTTGTGGCATTTTTCAGCTGGACGAACTTGGCGCCCCAGCCTTCGGGCGGGTATTTTTGGGCGCGGCTGTGTCCGCGGCCTATTTTTGGGACACGGAGGCACCTCGCAAAGTCTCATCCCATTCCGAGCCCGGCGGACGAAGTTGGCCAGCCCCACCCCCAAGGCTATAGCCCACCCGTTTTTGTGGCCATTTTCCGCTGGACGAACTTGGCGCCCCGGCCTTCGGGCGGGTATTGTTGGGCGCGGCTGAGCCCGCGGCCTATTTTTGGTACACGGAGGCGCCTCGCAAAGTCTCGCGCCATTCCGAGTCCGGCGGACGAAGTGGGCCAGCCCCACCCCCCAAGGCTATAGCCCACCCGTTTTTGTGGCCTTTTTCCGTTGGACGAACTTGGCGCCCCGGCCTTCGGGCGGGTATTTTTGGGCGCGGCTGTGCCCGCGGCCTATTTTTGGCTCACGGAGGTGCCTCGCAAAGTCTCGCGCCATTCCGAGTCCGGCGGACGAAGTTGGCCAGCCCCACCCCCCAAGGCTATAGCCCACCCATTTTTGTGGCCTTTTTCCGCAGGACGTACTTGGCGCCCCGGCCTTCGGGCGGGTATTTTTGGGCGCGGCTGTGTCCGTGGCCTATTTTTGGCACACGGAGGCGCCTCGCAGAGTCTCGCGCCATTCCGAGTCCGGCGGACGAAGTGGGCCAGCCCCACCCCCCAAGGCTATAGCCCACCTGTTTTTGTGGCCATTTTCCGCTGAACGAACTTGGCGCCCCGGCCTTCGGGCGGGTATTTTTGGGCGCGGCTGTGCCCGCGGCCTATTTTTGGCACACGGAGGCGCCTCCCAAAGTCTCGTACCATTCCGAGTCCAACGGACGAAGTTGGCCAGCCCCACCCCCCAAGGCTATAGCCCACCCGTTTTTGTGGCCTTTATCCGCTGGACGAACTTGGTGGCCCGGCCTTCGGGCGGGTATTTTTGGTCGCGGCTGTGTCCGCGGCCTATTTTTGGGACACGGAGGCACCTCGCAAAGTCTCATCCCATTCCGAGCCCGGCGGACGAAGTTGGCCAGCCCCACCCCCCAAGGCTATAGCCCACCCGTTTTTGTGGCCTTTTTCCGGTGGACGAACTTGGCGCCCCGGCCTTCGGGCGGGTATTTTTGGGCGCGGCTGTGCCCGCGGCCTATTTTTGGCACACGGAGGCACCCCGCAAAGTGTCATCCCATTTCGAGCCCGGCGGACGAAGTGGGCCAGCCCCACCCCCAAAGGCTATAGCCCACGCGTTTTTGTGGCCTTTTTCCGCTGGACGAACTTGGCGGCCCGGCCTTCGGGTGGGTATTTTTGGGTGCGGCTGTGCCCGCGGCCTATTTTTGGGTCACGGAGGAGCCTCGTATAGTCTCATCCCATTCCGAGCCCGGCGGACGAAGTTGGCCAGCCCCACCCCCCAAGGCTATAGCCCACCCGTTTTTGTGGCATTTTTCCGCTGGACGAACTTGGCGCCCCGGCCTTCGGGCCGGTATTTTTGGGCGCGGCTGTGTCCGCGGCCTATTTTTGGGACACGGAGGCACCTCGCAAAGTCTCATCCCATTCCGAGCCCGGCGGACGAAGTTGGCCAGCCCCACCCCCAAGGCTATAGCCCACGCGTTTTTGTGGCCTCTTTCCGCTGGACGAACTTGGCGCCCCGGCCTTCGGGCGGGTATTTTTGGTCGCGGCTGTGCCCGCGGCCTATTTTTGGCACACGGAGGCGCCTCACAACGTCTCGCACCATTCCGAGTCCGGCGGACGAAGTTGGCCAGCCCCACCCCCCAAGGCTATAGCCCACCCGTTTTTGTGGCCTTTTTCCGCTGGACGAACTTGGCGCCCCGGCCTTCGGGAGGGTATTTTTGGGCGCGGCTGTGCCCGCGGCCTTTTTTTGTCACAGGGAGGCACCTCGCAAAGTCTCGCGCCATTACGAGTCCGGCGGATGAAGTTGGCCAGCCCCACCCCGCAAGGCTATAGCCAACCCGTTTTTGTGGCCTTTTTCCGGTGGACGAACTTGGCGCGCCGGCTGCGGGCGGGTATTTTTGGGCGCGGCTGTGCCCGCGGCCTATTTTTGGCACACGGAGGCGCCCCGCAAAGTCTCATCCCATTCCGAGCCCGGCGGACGAAGTTGGCCAGCCCCACCCCCCAAGGCTATAGCCCACCCGTTTTTGTGGCCTTTTTCCGCTGGACGAACTTGGCGGCCCGGCCTTCGGGTGGGTATTTTTGGGTGCGGCTGTGCCCGCGGCCTATTTTTGGGACACGGAGGAGCCTCGTATAGTCTCATCCCATTCCGAGCCCGGCGGACGAAGTTGGCCAGCCCCACCCCCCAAGGCTATAGCCCACCCGTTTTTGTGGCCTTTTTCCGTTGGACGAACTTGGCGCCCCGGCCTTCGGGCAGGTATTTTTGGGCGCGGCTGTGCCCGCGGCCTATTTTTGTCTCACGGAGGTGCCTCGCAAAGTCTCACGCCATTCCGAGTCCGGCGGACGAAGTTGGGCAGCCCCACCCCCCAAGGCTATAGCCCACCCGTTTTTGTGGCCATTTTCCGCTGGACGAACTTGGCGCCCAGGCCTTAGGGCGGGTTCTTTTGGCCGCGGCTGTGCCCGCGGCCTATTTTTGGCACACGGAGGTGCCTCGCAAAGTCTCGTACCATTCCGAGTCCGGCGGACAAAGTTGGCCAACCCCACCCCCCAAGGCTGTAGCCCACCCGTTTTTGTGGCCATTTTCCGCTGGACGAACTTGGCGCCCCGGCCTTCGGGCGGGTATTTTTGGGCGCGGCTGTGCCCGCGGCCTATTTTTGGTACACGGAGATGCCTCGCAAATTCTCGCGCCATTCCGAGTCCGGCGGACGAAGTTGGCCAGCGCCACCCCCCAAGGCTATACCCCACCCGTTTTTGTGGCCTTTTTCCGCTGGACGAACTTGGCGCCCCAGCCTTTGGGATGGTATTTTTGGACGCGGCTGTGCCTGTGGCCTATTTTTGGTACACAGAGGCGCCTCGCAAAGTCTCGCGCCATTCCGAGTCCGGCGGACGAAGTTGGGCAGCCCCACCCCCCAAGGCTATAGCCCACCCGTTTTTGTGGCCTTTTGCCGCTGGACGAACTTGGCGCCCCAGCCTTCGGGCGGGTATTTTTGGGTACGGCTTTGCCCACGGCCTATTTTTGGCACATGGAGTCGTCTCACAAAGTCTCGCGCCATTCCGAGTCCGGCGGACGAAGTTGGTCAGCCCCACCCCCCAAGGCTATAGCCCACCCGTTTTTGTGGCCTTTTTCAGCTGGACGATCTTGGCGCCCCGGCCTTCGGGCGGTTATTTTTGGGCGCGGCTGTGCCCGCGGCCTATTTTTGGCACACGGAGGCCCCTCGCAAAGTCTCGCGCCATTCCGAGTCAGGCGGACGAAGTTCGCCAGCCCCACCCCCCACGGCTATAGCCCACCCGTTTTTGTGGCCTTTTTCCGCTGGACGAACTTGGCGCCCCGGCCTTCGGGCGGTTATTTTTGGGCGCGGCTGTGCCCGCGACCTATTTTTGGCACACAGAGGCCCCTCGCAAAGTCTCGCGCCATTCCGAGTCCGGAGGACGAAGTTGGCCAGCCCCACCCCCCAAGGCTATAGCCCACCCGTTTTTGTGGCCTTTTTCCGCTGGATGAACATGGCGCCCCGACATACGGGCGGGTTTTTTTGGGCGCGGCTGTGCCTGCGGCCTACTTTTGGTACATGGAGGCACCTCGCAAATTCTCGTTCCATTCCGAGTCTGGCGGACGAAGTTTGCCAGCCCCACCGCCCAAGGCTATAACCCACCCGTTTTTGTGGCCTTTTTCAGCTGGACGAACTTGGCGCCCTGGCCTTCGGGCGGGTATTTTTGGGTGCGGCTGTGCCCGCGGCATATTTTTGGGACACAGAGATGCCTCGCAAAGTCTCGCACCATTCCGAGTCCGGCGGACGAAGTTGGCCAGCCCCACCCCCCAAGGCTATAGCCCACCCGTTTTTGTGGCCTTTTTCGGCAAGACGAACTTGGCGCCCCGGCCTTCGGGCGGGTATTTTTGGATGCGGCTGTGACCGCGGCCTATTTTTGGTACACGGAGGCGCTTCGCAAAGTCTCTCACCATTCCGAGTCCGGCGGACGAAGTGGGCCAGCCC
The DNA here is from genome assembly GCA_030444885.1 of Citrus sp. QX-2021. Taxonomy (NCBI): domain Eukaryota; kingdom Viridiplantae; phylum Streptophyta; class Magnoliopsida; order Sapindales; family Rutaceae; genus Citrus; species Citrus sp. QX-2021. The sequence goes on along the minus strand of JAUJEF010000291.1, from coordinate 90,967 downwards.
CACCCCCCAAGGCTATAGCCCACCCGTTTTTGTGGCGTTTTTCCGCTGGACCAACATGGCGCCCCGGCCTTCGGGCGGGTATTTTTTAGCGCGGCTGTGCCCGCAGCCTATTTTTGGTACACGGAGGCACCTCGCAAAGTCTCGCGCCATTCCGAGTCCGGCGGACGAAGTTGGGCAGCCCCACCCCCCAAGGCTATAGCCCACCCGTTTTTGTGGCCTTTTTCCGCTGGACGAACTTGGCGACCCGGCCTTCGGGTGGGTATTTTTGGGTGCGGCTGTGCCCGCGGCCTATTTTTTGGACACGGAGGAGCCTCGTATAGTCTCATCCCATTCCGAGCCCGGCGGACGGAGTTGGCCAGCCCCACCCCCCAAGGCTATAGCCCACCCGTTTTTGTGGCCTTTTTCCGTTGGACGAACTTGGCGCCCCGGCCTTCGGGCGGGTATTTTTGGGCGCGGCTGTGCCCGCGGCCTATTTTTGTCTCACGGAGGTGCCTCGCAAAGTCTCACGCCATTCCGAGTCCGGCGGACGAAGTTGGGCAGCCCCACCCCCCAAGGCTATAGCCCACCCGTTTTTGTGGCCATTTTCCGCTGGACGAACTTGGCGCCCAGGCCTTCGGGCGGGTTCTTTTGGCCGCGGCTGTGCCCGCGGCCTATTTTTGGAACACGGAGGTGCCTCGCAAAGTCTCGTACCATTCCGAGTCCGGCGGACAAAGTTGGCCAACCCCACCCCCCAAGGCTGTAGCCCACCCGTTTTTGTGGCCATTTTCCGCTGGACGAACTTGGCGCCCCGGCCTTCGGGCGGGTATTTTTGGGCGCGGCTGTGCCCGCGGCCTATTTTTGGTACACGGAGATGCCTCGCAAATTCTCGCGCCATTCCGAGTCCGGCGGACGAAGTTGGCCAGCGCCACCCCCCAAGGCTATACCCCACCCGTTTTTGTGGCCTTTTTCCGCTGGACGAACTTGGCGCCCCAGCCTTTGGGATGGTATTTTTGGACGCGGCTGTGCCTGTGGCCTATTTTTGGTACACAGAGGCGCCTCGCAAAGTCTCGCGCCATTCCGAGTCCGGCGGACGAAGTTGGGCAGCCCCACCCCCCAAGGCTATAGCCCACCCGTTTTTGTGGCCTTTTGCCGCTGGACGAACTTGGCGCCCCAGCCTTCGGGCGGGTATTTTTGGGTACGGCTTTGCCCACGGCCTATTTTTGGCACATGGAGTCGTCTCACAAAGTCTCGCGCCATTCCGAGTCCGGCGGACGAAGTTGGTCAGCCCCACCCCCCAAGGCTATAGCCCACCCGTTTTTGTGGCCTTTTTCAGCTGGACGATCTTGGCGCCCCGGCCTTCGGGCGGTTATTTTTGGGCGCGGCTGTGCCCGCGGCCTATTTTTGGCACACGGAGGCCCCTCGCAAAGTCTCGCGCCATTCCGAGTCAGGCGGACGAAGTTCGCCAGCCCCACCCCCCACGGCTATAGCCCACCCGTTTTTGTGGCCTTTTTCCGCTGGACGAACTTGGCGCCCCGGCCTTCGGGCGGTTATTTTTGGGCGCGGCTGTGCCCGCGACCTATTTTTGGCACACAGAGGCCCCTCGCAAAGTCTCGCGCCATTCCGAGTCCGGAGGACGAAGTTGGCCAGCCCCACCCCCCAAGGCTATAGCCCACCCGTTTTGGTGGCCTTTTTCCGCTGGATGAACATGGCGCCCCGACATACGGGCGGGTTTTTTTGGGCGCGGCTGTGCCTGCGGCCTACTTTTGGTACATGGAGGCACCTCGCAAATTCTCGTTCCATTCCGAGTCTGGCGGACGAAGTTTGCCAGCCCCACCGCCCAAGGCTATAACCCACCCGTTTTTGTGGCCTTTTTCAGCTGGACGAACTTGGCGCCCTGGCCTTCGGGCGGGTATTTTTGGGTGCGGCTGTGCCCGCGGCATATTTTTGGGACACAGAGATGCCTCGCAAAGTCTTGCACCATTCCGAGTCCGGCGGACGAAGTTGGCCAGCCCCACCCCCCAAGGCTATAGCCCACCCGTTTTTGTGGCCTTTTTCGGCAAGACGAACTTGGCGCCCCGGCCTTCGGGCGGGTATTTTTGGATGCGGCTGTGACCGCGGCCTATTTTTGGTACACGGAGGCGCTTCGCAAAGTCTCTCACCATTCCGAGTCCGGCGGACGAAGTGGGCCAGCCCCACCCCCCAAGGCTATAGCCCACCCGTTTTTGTGGCGTTTTTCCGCTGGACCAACATGGCGCCCCGGCCTTCGGGCGGGTATTTTTTAGCGCGGCTGTGCCCGCAGCCTATTTTTGGCACACGGAGGCACCTCGCAAAGTCTCGCGCCATTCCGAGTCCGGCGGACGAAGTTGGGCAGCCCCACCCCCCAAGGCTATAGCCCACCCGTTTTTGTGGCCTTTTTCCGCTGGACGAACTTGGCGACCCGGCCTTCGGGCGGTGAGTTTTGGGGGCGGGTGTGGCCGCAGCCTATTTTTGGCACACGGAGGCTCCTCGCAAAGTCTCGCGCCATTCCGAGTCCGGCGGATGATGTTGGCCAGCCCCACCCCCCAAGGCTATAGCCCACCCGTTTTTGTGGCCTTTTTCCGCTGGACGAACTTGTCGCCCCGGCCTTCGGGCGGGTATTTTTGGGTGCGGCTGTGCCCGCGCCGGATTTTTGTCACACGGAGGTGCCTCGCAAAGTCTCGCGCCACTCCGAGTCCGGCGGACGAAGTTGGCCAGCCCCACCCCCCCAGGCTATAGCCCACCCGTTTTTGTTGCTTTTTTCCGCTGGACGAACTTGGCGCCCCGGCCTTCGGGCGGGTATTTTTGGGCGCGGCTGTGCCCGCGGCCTATTTTTGGCACACGGAGATGCCTCGCAAATTCTCGCGCCATTCCGAGTCCGGCGGACGAAGTTGGCCAGCCCCACCCCCAAGGCTATAGCCCACCCGTTTTTGTGGCCTTTTTCCGCTGGACGAACTTGGCGCCCCGGCCTTCGGGAGGGTATTTTTGGGCGCGGCTGTGCCCGCGGCCTTTTTTTGTCACAGGGAGGCACCTCGCAAAGTCTCGCGCCATTACGAGTCCGGCGGATGAAGTTGGCCAGCCCCACCCCGCAAGGCTATAGCCAACCCGTTTTTGTGGCCTTTTTCCGGTGGACGAACTTGGCGCGCCGGCTGCGGGCGGGTATTTTTGGGCGCGGCTGTGCCCGCGGCCTATTTTTGGCACACGGACGCGCCCCGCAAAGTCTCATCCCATTCCGAGCCCGGCGGACGAAGTTGGCCAGCCCCACCCCCCAAGGCTATAGCCCACCCGTTTTTGTGGCCTTTTTCCGCTGGACGAACTTGGCGGCCCGGCCTTCGGGTGGGTATTTTTGGTGCGGCTGTGCCCACGGCCTATTTTTGGGACACGGAGGAGCCTCGTAAAGTCTCATCCCATTCCGAGTCCGCCGGATGAACTTGGCCAGCCCCCCCCCCCACGGCTATCGCCCACCCGTTTTGGGGGCCTTTTCCGCTGGACGAACTTGGCGCCCCGGCCTTCGGGCTGTTATTTTTGGGCGCGGCTGTGCCCGCGGCCTATTTTTGGCACACGGAGGCCCCTCGCAAAGTCTCGCGCCATTCCGAGTCCGGCGGACGAAGTTGGGCAGCCCCACCCCCCAAGGCTATAGCCCACCCGCTTTTGTGGCCGTTTTCCGCTAAACGAACTTGGCGCCCGGCCTTGTGGCGGTTATTTTTGGGCACGGCTGTGCCCGCGGCCTACTTTTGGCACACGGAGGACCCTCGTATAGTCTCGCGCCATTCCCAGTCCGGCGGACGAAGTTGGCCAGCCCCACCCCCTAGGCTATAGCCCACCCGTTTTTTTGGCCTTTTTCCACTGGACGAACTTGGTGCCCCGGCCTTCGGGCTGTTATTTTTGGGCGCGGCTGTGCCCGCGGCCTATTTTTGGTACACGGAGATGCCTCGCAAATTCTCGCGCCATTCCGAGTCCGGCGGACGAAGTTGGCCAGCGCCACCCCCCAAGGCTATACCCCACCCGTTTTTGTGGCCTTTTTCCGCTGGACGAACTTGGCGCCCCAGCCTTTGGGATGGTATTTTTGGACGCGGCTGTGCCTGTGGCCTATTTTTGGTACACAGAGGCGCCTCGCAAAGTCTCGCGCCATTCCGAGTCCGGCGGACGAAGTTGGGCAGCCCCACCCCCCAAGGCTATAGCCCACCCGTTTTTGTGGCCTTTTGCCGCTGGACGAACTTGGCGCCCCAGCCTTCGGGCGGGTATTTTTGGGTACGGCTTTGCCCACGGCCTATTTTTGGTACACGGAGGCGCTTCGCAAAGTCTCTCACCATTCCGAGTCCGGCGGACGAAGTGGGCCAGCCCCACCCCCCAAGGCTATAGCCCACCCGTTTTTGTGGCGTTTTTCCGCTGGACCAACATGGCGCCCCGGCCTTCGGGCGGGTATTTTTTAGCGCGGCTGTGCCCGCAGCCTATTTTTGGCACACGGAGGCACCTCGCAAAGTCTCGCGCCATTCCGAGTCCGGCGGACGAAGTTCGGCAGCCCCACCCCCCAAGGCTATAGCCCACCCGTTTTTGTGGCCTTTTGCCGCTGGACGAACTTGGCGACCCGGCCTTTGGGTGGGTATTTTTGGGTACGGCTGTGGCCGCGGCCTATTTTTGGCACACGGAGCTGCCTCGCAAAGTCTCGCGCCATTCTGAGTCCGGCGGATGATGTTGGCCAGCCCCACCCCCCAAGGCTATAGCCCACCCGTTTTTGTGGCCTTTTTCCGCTGGACGAACTTGTCGCCCCGGCCTTCGGGCGGGTATTTTTGGGTGCGGCTGTGCCCGTGGCCTATTTTTGGCACACGGAAGCGTCTCGCAAAGTCTCGCGCCACTCCGAGTCCGGCGGACGAAGTTGGCCAGCCCCACCCCCCAAGGCTATAGCCCACCCGTTTTTGTGTCCTTTTTCCGCTGGACGAACTTGGCGCCCCAGCCTTCGGGATGGTATTTTTGGACGCGGCTGTGCCTGCGGCCTATTTTTGGTACACAGAGGCGCCTCGCAAAGTCTCGCGCCATTCCGAGTCCGGCGGACGAAGTTGGGCAGCCCCACCCCCCAAGGCTATAGCCCACCCGTTTTTGTGGCCTTTTGCCGCTGGACGAACTTGGCGCCCCAGCCTTCGGGCGGGTATTTTTGGGTACGGCTTTGCCCACGGCCTATTTTTGGCACATGGAGTCGTCTCACAAAGTCTCGCGCCATTCCGAGTCCGGCGGACGAAGTTGGTCAGCCCCACCCCCCAAGGCTATAGCCCACCCGTTTTTGTGGCCTTTTTCAGCTGGACGATCTTGGCGCCCCGGCCTTCGGGCGGTTATTTTTGGGCCCGGCGGTGCCCATGCCTATTTTTGGCACACGGAGGCCCCTCGCAAAGTCTCGCGCCATTCCGAGTCAGGCGGACGAAGTTCGCCAGCCCCACCCCCCACGGCTATAGCCCACCCGTTTTTGTGGCCTTTTTCCGCTGGACGAACTTGGCGCCCCGGCCTTCGGGCGGTTATTTTTGGGCGCGGCTGTGCCCGCGACCTATTTTTGGCACACAGAGGCCCCTCGCAAAGTCTCGCGCCATTCCGAGTCCGGAGGACGAAGTTGGCCAGCCCCACCCCCCACGGCTATAGCCCACCCGTTTTTGTGGCCTTTTTCCGCTGGATGAACATGGCGCCCCGACATACGGGCGGGTTTTTTTGGGCGCGGCTGTGCCTGCGGCCTACTTTTGGTACATGGAGGCACCTCGCAAATTCTCGTTCCATTCCGAGTCCATGCGGACGAAGTTTGCCAGCCCCACCGCCTAAGGCTATAACCCACCTGTTTTTGTGGCCTTTTTCAGCTGGGACGAACTTGGCGCCCTGGCCTTCGGGCGGGTATTTTTGGGTGCGGCTGTGCCCGCGGCATATTTTTGGGACACAGAGATGCCTCGCAAAGTCTCGCACCATTCCGAGTCCGGCGGACGAAGTTGGCCAGCCCCACCCCCCAAGGCTATAGCCCACCCGTTTTTGTGGCCTTTTTCGGCAAGACGAACTTGGCGCCCCGGCCTTCGGGCGGGTATTTTTGGATGCGGCTGTGACTGCGGCCTATTTTTGGTACACGGAGGCGCTTCGCAAAGTCTCTCACCATTCCGAGTCCGGCGGACGAAGTGGGCCAGCCCCACCCCCCAAGGCTATAGCCCACCCGTTTTTGTGGCGTTTTTCCGCTGGACCAACATGGCGCCCCGGCCTTCGGGCGGGTATTTTTTAGCGCGGCTGTGCCCGCAGCCTATTTTTGGCACACGGAGGCACCTCGCAAAGTCTCGCGCCATTCCGAGTCCGGCGGACGAAGTTGGGCAGCCCCACCCCCCAAGGCTATAGCCCACCCGTTTTTGTGGCCTTTTGCCGCTGGACGAACTTGGCGACCCGGCCTTTGGGTGGGTATTTTTGGGTACGGCTGTGGCCGCGGCCTATTTTTGGCACACGGAGCTGCCTCGCAAAGTCTCGCGCCATTCTGAGTCCGGCGGATGATGTTGGCCAGCCCCACCCCCCAAGGCTATAGCCCACCCGTTTTTGTGGCCTTTTTCCGCTGGACGAACTTGTCGCCCCGGCCTTCGGGCGGGTATTTTTGGGTGCGGCTGTGCCCGTGGCCTATTTTTGGCACACGGAAGCGTCTCGCAAAGTCTCGCGCCACTCCGAGTCCGGCGGACGAAGTTGGCCAGCCCCACCCCCCAAGGCTATAGCCCACCCGTTTTTGTGTCCTTTTTCCGCTGGACGAACTTGGCGCCCCAGCCTTCGGGATGGTATTTTTGGCGCGCGGGGACTGTCGCCAGCGCCACCCCGGCCTATTTTTGGTACACAGAGGCGCCCCCGCAAATTTTTGTCTCGCGTCTCGCGCCATTCCGAGTCCGGCGGACGAAGTTGGGCAGCCCCACCCCCCAAGGCTATAGCCCACCCGTTTTTGTGGCCTTTTGCCGCTGGACGAACTTGGCGCCCCAGCCTTCGGGCGGGTATTTTTGGGTACGGCTTTGCCCACGGCCTATTTTTGGCACATGGAGTCGTCTCGCAAAGTCTCGCGCCATTCCGAGTCCGGCGGACGAAGTTGGTCAGCCCCACCCCCCAAGGCTATAGCCCACCCGTTTTTGTGGCCTTTTTCAGCTGGACGATCTTGGCGCCCCGGCCTTCGGGCGGTTATTTTTGGGCGCGGCTGTGCCCGCGGCCTATTTTTGGCACACGGAGGCCCCTCGTAAAGTCTCGCGCCATTCCAAGTCAGGCGGACGAAGTTCGCCAGTCCCACCCCCCAAGGCTATAGCCCACCCGTTTTTGTGGCCTTTTTCCGCTGGACGAACTTGGCGCCCCGGCCTTCGGGCGGTTATTTTTGGGCGCGGCTGTGCCCGCGGCCTATTTTTGGCACACAGAGGCCCCTCGCAAAGTCTCGCGCCATTCCGAGTCCGGAGGACGAAGTTGGCCAGCCCCACCCCCCAAGGCTATAGCCCACCCGTTTTTGTGGCCTTTTTCCGCTGGATGAACATGGCGCCCCGACATACGGGCGGGTTTTTTTGGGCGCGGCTGTGCCTGCGGCCTACTTTTGGTACATGGAGGCACCTCGCAAATTCTCGTTCCATTCCGAGTCTGGCGGACGAAGTTTGCCAGCCCCACCGCCCAAGGCTATAACCCACCCGTTTTTGTGGCCTTTTTCAGCTGGACGAACTTGGCGCCCTGGCCTTCGGGCGGGTATTTTTGGGTGCGGCTGTGCCCGCGGCATATTTTTGGGACAAAGAGATGCCTCGCAAAGTCTCGCGCCATTCCGAGTCCGGCGGACGAAGTTGGCCAGCCCCACCCCCCAAGGCTATAGCCCACCCGTTTTTGTGGCCTTTTTCGGCAAGACGAACTTGGCGCCCCGGCCTTCGGGCGCGTATTTTTTGATGCGGCTGTGACCGCGGCCTATTTTTGGTACACGGAGGCGCTTCGCAAAGTCTCTCACCATTCCGAGTCCGGCGGACGAAGTGGGCCAGCCCCACCCCCCAAGGCTATAGCCCACCCGTTTTTGTGGCGTTTTTCCGCTGGACCAACATGGCGCCCCGGCCTTCGGGCGGGTATTTTTTAGCGCGGCTGTGCCCGCAGCCTATTTTTGGCACACGGAGGCACCTCGCAAAGTCTCGCGCCATTCCGAGTCCGGCGGACGAAGTTGGGCAGCCCCACCCCCCAAGGCTATAGCCCACCCGTTTTTGTGGCCTTTTGCCGCTGGACGAACTTGGCGACCCGGCCTTTGGGTGGGTATTTTTGGGTACGGCTGTGGCCGCGGCCTATTTTTGGCACACGGAGCTGCCTCGCAAAGTCTCGCGCCATTCTGAGTCCGGCGGATGATGTTGGCCAGCCCCACCCCCCAAGGCTATAGCCCACCCGTTTTTGTGGCCTTTTTCCGCTGGACGAACTTGTCGCCCCGGCCTTCGGGCGGGTATTTTTGGGTGCGGCTGTGCCCGCGGCCTATTTTTGGCACACGGAAGCGTCTCGCAAAGTCTCGCGCCACTCCGAGTCCGGCGGACGAAGTTGGCCAGCCCCACCCCCCAAGGCTATAGCCCACCCGTTTTTGTTGCTTTTTTCCGCTGGACGAACTTGGCGCCCCGGCCTTCGGGCGGGTATTTTTGGGCGCGGCTGTGCCCGCGGCCTATTTTTGGCACACGGAGATGCCTCGCAAATTCTCGCGCCATTCCGAGTCCGGCGGACGAAGTCGGCCAGCGCGACCCCCCAAGGCTATACCCCACCCGTTTTTGTGTCCTTTTTCCGCTGGACGAACTTGGCGCCCCAGCCTTCGGGATGGTATTTTTGGACGCGGCTGTGCCTGCGGCCTATTTTTGGTACACAGAGGCGCCTCGCAAAGTCTCGCGCCATTCCGAGTCCGGCGGACGAAGTTGGGCAGCCCCACCCCCCAAGGCTATAGCCCACCCGTTTTTGTGGCCTTTTGCCGCTGGACGAACTTGGCGCCCCAGCCTTCGGGCAGGTATTTTTGGATACGGCTGTGCCCACGGCCTATTTTTGGCACATGGAGGCGTCTCGCAAAGTCTCGCGCCATTCCGAGTCCGGCGGACGAAGTTGGTCAGCCCCACCCCCCAAGGCTATAGCCCACCCGTTTTTGTGGCCTTTTTCAGCTGGACGAACTTGGCGCCCCGGTCTTCGGGCGGTTATTTTTGGGCGCGGCTGTGCCCGCGGCCTATTTTTGGCACACGGAGGCCCCTCGCAAAGTCTCGTGCCATTCCGAGTCCGGCAGACGAAGTTGGCCAGGCCCACCCCCCATGGGTATAGCCCACCCGTTTTTGTGGCCTTTTTCCGCTGGACGAACTTAGCGCCGCGGCCTTCGGGCGGTTATTTTTGGGCGCGGCTGTGCCTGTTGCCTATTTTTGGCACACGGAGACCCCTCGAAAAGTCTCGCCATTCTGAGTCCGGCGGACGAAGTGGGCCAGCCTCACCCCCCAAGGCTATAGCCCACCCGTTTTTGTGGCCTTTTTCCGCTGGACGAATCTCGCGCCCCGGCCTTCGGGTGGTTATTTTCTGGCGCGGCTGTGGCCACGGCTTGTTTTTGGCACACGGAGGCCACTCGCAAAGTCTCGCGCCTATCCGAGTCCGGCGGACGAAGTGGGCCAGCCCCACCTCCCAAGGCTATAGCCCACCCGTTTTTGTGGCCTTTTGCCGCTGGACGAACTTGGTGCCCCGGTCTTCGGGCACTTATTTTTGGGTACGGCTGTGCCCGTAGTCTATTTTTGGCACACGGAGGGCCCTCGCAAAGTCTCGCGCCATTCCGAGTCCGGCGGACGAAGTGGGCCAGCCCAACCCCCCAAGGGTATAGCCCACCCGTTTTTGTGGCCTTTTTCCGCTGGACGAACTTGGCGCCCCGTCCTTCGGGAGGTTATTTTTGAGTGCGGCTATGCGCGCGGCCTAATTTTGGCACACGGAGACCCCTCACAAAGTCTCGCGCCATTCGGAGTCCGGCGGACGAAGTTGGCCAGCCCCACCCCCCAAGGCTATAGCCCACCCGTTTTTGTGGCCTTTTTCCGCTGGACGAACTTGGTGCCCCGGCCTTCGGGTGGTTATTTTCTGGCGCGGCTGAGCCCGCGGCCTATTTTTGGCACACGGAGGCCCCTCGTAATGTCTCGCACCATTCCGTGTCCGGCGGACGATGTTGGCCAGCCCCACCCCCAAAGGCTATAGCCCACCCGTTTTTGCGGCCTTTTTCCGCTGGACGAACTTGGCACCCCGGCCTTCGGGCGGTTATTTTTGGGTGCGGCTGTGCCCGCAGCCTATTTTTGGCACACGGAGGCCCCTCGCAAAGTCTCGTGCCATTCCGAGTCCGGCAGACGAAGTTGGCCAGCCCCACCACCCGAGGCTATAGCCCACCCGTTTTTGTGGCCTATTTCCGCTGGACGAACTTGGCGCCCCGGCCTTCGGGTGGTTATTTTTGGGCGCGGCTGTGCCTGCGGCCTATTTTTGGCACACGAAGGCCTCTCGCAAAGTCTCGCGCAATTCCGAGTCCGGTGTACGAAGTTGGCCAGCCCCACCACCCGAGGCTATAGCCCACCCGTTTTATTGGCCTTTTTCCGCTGAACAAACTTGGCGCCCCGGCCTTCAGGCGGTTATTTTTTTGCACGGCTGTGCCCGCAGCCTATTTCTGGCTCACGGAGACCCCCCGCAAAGTCTCGTGCAATTCCGAGTCCGGCGGACGAAGTTGGCCAGCCCCACCCCCCAAGGCTATAGCCCACCCGTTTTTGTGGTCTTTTTCCGTTGGACGAACTTGGCGCCCCGGCCTTCGGGCGGTTATTTTTGGGGGCGGCTCTGTCCGTGGCCTATTTTTGGCACACGGAGGCCCCTCGCAAAGTCTCGCGCCGTTCTTAGTCCGGCGGACGAAGTGGGCCAGACCCACCCCCCAAGGCTATAGCCCACCCGTTTTTGTGGCCATTTTCCGCTGGACGAACTTGGTGCCCCGGCCTTCGGGCGATTATTTTTGGGTGCGGCTGTACCCGCAGCCTATTTTTGGCACACGGACGCCCCTCGCAAAGGCTCGCCCCATTCCGAGTCCGGCGGATGAAGTTGGCCAGCCCCACCCCGCAAGGCTATAGCCCACCCGTTTTTGTGGCCTTTTTCCGTTGGACGAACTTGGCGCCCCGGCCTTCGGGCGATAATTTTTGGGGACGGCTCTGCCCGTGGCCTATTTTTGGCACACGGAGGCCCCTCGCAAAGTCTCGCGCCATTCCGAGTCAGCCCCACCCCCCAAGGCTATAGCCCACCCGTTTTTGTGGCCATTTTCCGCTGCACGAACTTGGAACCCCGGCCTTCGGGCGATTATTTTTGGGTGCGGCTGTACCCGCTGCCTATTTTTGGCACACGGAAGCCCCTCGCAAAGTCTCGCGCCATTCCGAGTCCGGCGGATGAAGTTGGCCAGCCCTACCCCGCAAGGCTATAGCCCACCCATTTTTGTGGCCTTTTTCCGCTGGACGAACTTGGCGCCCCGGCCTTCGGGCGGTTATTTTTTAGCGCGGCTGTGCCCGCAGCCTAGTTTTGACACACGGAGGCCCCTCGCAAATTCTCGCGTCATTCCGAGTCCGGCGGACAAAGTTGGCCAGCCCCACCCTCCAAGGCTATAGCCCACCCGTTTTTGTGGCCATTTTCCGCTGCACGAACTTGGCGCCCCGGCCTTCGGGCGATTATTTTTGGGTGCGGCTGTACCCGCTGCCTATTTTTGGCACACGGAGGCCCCTCGCAAAGTCTCGCGCCATTCCGAGTCCGGCGGATGAAATTGGCCAGCCCCACCCCGCCAGGCTATAGCCCACCCATTTTTGTGGCTTTTTTCCGCTGGACGAACTTGGCGCCCCGGCTTTCGGGTAGTTATTTTTGGGCGCGGCTGGGCCCGTGGCCTATTTTTGGCATGCGGAGACCCCTCACAAGGTCTCGCGCCACTCCGAGTCCGGCGGACGAAGTTGGCCATCCCCACCCCCAAAGGCTATTGCCCACCCGTTTTTGCGGCCTTTTTTCGCTGGACGAACTTGGGGCCCCGGCCTTCGGGCGGTTATTTTTGGGTACGGCTGTGCCCGCAGCCTAATTTTGGCACACGGAGGCCCCTCGCAAAGTTTCGCGCCATTCCGAGTCCGGCGGACAAAGTTGGCCAGCCCCACCCCCCAAGGCTATTGCCCACCCGTTTTTGTGGCCTTTTTCCTCAGGACGAACTTGGCGCCCCGGCCTTCGGGCGGTTATTTTTTAGTGCGGCTGTGCCCGCAGCCTATTTCTGGCACACGGAGGCCCCTCACAAAGTCTCGCGCCATTCCGAGTCCGGCGGACGAAGTGGCCCAGCCCCACCCCCCAAGGCTCTAGCCCACCCGTTTTTGTGGCCTTTTTCCGCTGGACGAACTTGGTGCCCCGGTCTTCGGGCGGTTATTTTTGGGTGCGGCTGTGCCCGCGGCCTATTTTTGGCACACGGAGGCCCCTCACAAAGTCTCGCGCCATTCCGAGTCCGGCGGACGAAGTGGGCCAGCCCCACCCCCCAAGGCTATAGCCCGCCCGTTTTTGTGGCCTTTTTCCGCCGGACGAACTTGGCGCCCCGTCCTTCGGGAGGTTATTTTTGAGTGCGGCTATGCGTGCGGCCTAATTTTGGCACACGGAGGCCCCTCACAAAGTCTCGCGCCATTCGGAGTCCGGCGGACGAAGTGGGCCAGCCCCACCCCCCAAGGCTATAGCCCACCCGTTTTTGTGGCCTTTTTCCGCTGGACGAACTTGGTGCCCCGGCCTTCGGGTGGTTATTTTCTGGCGCGGCTGAGCCCGCGGCTTATTTTTGGCACACGGAGACCCCTCGTAATGTCTCGCGCCATTCCGTGTCCGGCGGACGATGTTGGCCAGCCCCACCCCCAAAGGCTATTGCCCACCCGTTTTTGCGGCCTTTTTTCGCTGGACGAACTTGGGGCCCCGGCCTTCGGACGGTTATTTTTGGGTACGGCTGTGCCCGCAGCCTAATTTTGGCACACGGAGGCCCCTTGCAAAGTCTCGTGCCATTCCGAGTCCGGCGGACAAAGTTGGCCAGCCCCACGCCCCAAGGCTATTGCCCACCCGTTTTTGTGGCCTTTTTCCTCAGGACGAACTTGGCGCCCCGGCCTTCGGGCGGTTATTTTTTAGCGCGGCTGTGCCTGCAGCCTATTTCTGGCACACGGAGGCCCCTCGCAAAGTCTCGCGCCATTCCGAGTCCGGCGGACGAAGTTGGCCAGCCCCACCCCCAAAGGCTATAGCCCACCCGTTTTTGTGGCCTTTTTCGCTGGACGAACTTGGCGCCCTGGCCTTTGGGTGGTTATTTTTCGCGCGGCTATGCCCGCGGCCTATTTTTGGCACACGGAGGCCCCTTGTAAAGTCTCGCGCCATTCTGAGTCCAGCGGACGAACTTGGCGCCCCAGCCCCCAAGGCTATAGCCCACCCGTTTTGGTGGCCTTTTTTCGCTGGACGAACTTGCCGCCCCGGCCTTTGGGCGGTTATTTTTGGGCGCGGCTGGGCCCGCGGCCTATTTTTGGCACACGGAGTCCCCTCGCAATGTTTCACACCATTCCAAGTCCGGCGGATGAAGTTGGCCAGCCCCACCCCCCAAGGCTATAGCCCACCCGTTTTTGTGGCCTTTTTCCGCTGGACGAACTTTGCGCCCCGGCCTTCGGGCGGTTATTTTTGGGCATGGCTGTGCCCACAGCCTATTTTGGGCACATAGAGGCCCCTCGCGAAGTCTCGCGCCAGTCTGAGTCCGGCGGACGAAGTTGGCCAGCCCCACCCCCCAAGGCTATAGCCCACCTGTTTTTGTGGCCTTTTTCCGCTGGACGAACTTTGCGCCCCAGCCTTCGGGCGGTTATTTTTGGGTGTGGCTGTGCCCGAAGCCTATTTATGGCACACAGAGGCCCCTCGCAAAGTCTCGCGCCATTCCGAGTCCGGCGGACGAAGTTGGCCAACCCCACCCCCAAAGGCTATAGCCCACCCGTTTTTGTGGCCTTTTTCGCTGGACGAACTTGGCGCCCCGGCCTTTGGGCGGTTATTTTTCGCGCGGCTATGCCCGCGGCCTATTTTTGGCACACGGAGGCCCCTTGTAAAGTCTCGCGCCATTCTGAGTCCAGCGGACGAACTTGGCGCCCCAGCCCCCAAGGCTATAGCCCACCCGTTTTGGTGGCCTTTTTTCGCTGGACGAACTTGGCGCCCCGGCCTTTGGGTGGTTATTTTTGGGCGCGGCTTGGCCCGTGGCCTATTTTTGGCACACGGAGTCCCCTCGCAATGTTTCACACCATTCCAAGTCCGGCGAATGAAGTTGGCCAGCCCCACCCCCCAAGGCTATAGCCCACCCGTTTTTGTGGCCTTTTTCCGCTGGACGAACTTTGCGCCCCGGCCTTCGGGCGGTTATTTTTGGGCACGGCTGTGCCCACAGCCTATTTTGGGCACATAGAGGCCCCTCGCGAAGTCTCGCGCCAGTCTGAGTCCGGCGGACGAAGTTGGCCAGCCCCACCCCCCAAGGCTATAGCCCACCTGTTTTTGTGGCCTTTTTCCGCTGGACGAACTTTGCGCCCCAGCCTTCGGGCGGTTATTTTTGGGTGTGGCTGTGCCCGAAGCCTATTTATGGCACACGGAGGCCCCTCGCAAAGTCTCGCGCCATTCCGAGTCCGGCGGACGAAGTTGGCCAACCCCACCCCCAAAGGCTATAGCCCACCCGTTTTTGTGGCCTTTTTCGCTGGACGAACTTGGCGCCCCGGCCTTTGGGCGGTTATTTTTCGCGCGGCTATCCCGCGGCCTATTTTTGGCACACGGAGGCCCCTTGTAAAGTCTCGCGCCATTCTGAGTCCAGCGGACGAACTTGGCGCCCCAGCCCCCAAGGCTATAGCCCACCCGTTTTGGTGGCCTTTTTTCGCTGGACGAACTTGGCGCCCCGGCCTTTGGGTGGTTATTTTTGGGCGCGGCTGGGCCCGTGGCCTATTTTTGGCACACGGAGTCCCCTCGCAATGTTTCACACCATTCCAAGTCCGGCGGATGAAGTTGGCCAGCCCCACCCCCCAAGGCTATAGCCCACCCGTTTTTGTGGCCTTTTTCCGCTGGACGAACTTTGCGCCCCGGCCTTCGGGCGGTTATTTTTGGGCACGGCTGTGCCCACAGCCTATTTTGGGCACATAGAGGCCCCTCGCGAAGTCTCGCGCCAGTCTGAGTCCGGCGGACGAAGTTGGCCAGCCCCATCCCCCAAGGCTATAGCCCACCTGTTTTTGTGGCCTTTTTCCGCTGGACGAACTTTGCGCCCCAGCCGTCGGGCGGTTATTTTTGGGCGTGGCTGGGCCCGAAGCCTATTTATGGCACACGGAGGCCCCTCGCAAAGTCTCGCGCCATTCCGAGTCCGGCGGATGAAGTGGGCCAGCCCCACCCCCCAAGGCTATGCCCACCCGTTTTAGTGGCCTTTTTCCTCAGGACGAACTTGAAGCCCTGGCCTTCGGGTGGTTATATTTTAGCGCGGCTGTGCCCGCAGCCTATTTTTGTCACGCGGAGGCCCCTCACAAAGTCTCGCGCCATTCCGAGTCCGGCGGACGAAGTTGGCCAGCCCTACCCCCAAGGCTATAGCCCACCCGTTTTGTGGCCTTTTTCCGCTGGACGAACTTTGCGCCCCGGCCTTCGGGCGGTTAATTTTGGGCACAGCTGTGCCCACAGCCTATTTTTGGCACATAGAGGCCCCTCGCAAAGTCTCGCGCCATTCTGAGTCCGGCGGACGAAGTTGGCCAGCCCCACCCCCCAAGGCTATAGCCCACTTGTTTTTGTGGCCTTTTTCCGCTGGACGAACTTTGCGCCCCAGCCTTCGGGCGGTTATTTTTGGGTGTGGCTGTGCCCGGAGCCTATTTATGGCACTCGGAGGCCCCTCGCAAAGTCTCGCGCCATTCCGAGTCTGGCGGACGAAGTGGGCCAGCCCCACCCCCCAAGGCTATGCCCACCCGTTTTAGTGGCCTTTTTCCTCAGGACGAACTTGGCGCCCCGGCCTTCGGGCGGTTATTTTTTAGCGCAGCTGTGCCCGCAGCCTATTTTTGGCACGCGGAGGCCCCTCGCAAAGTCTCGCGCCATTCCGAGTCCGGCGGACGAAGTGGGCCAGCCCCACCCCCCAAGGCTATGCCCACCCGTTTTAGTGGCCTTTTTCCTCAGGACGAACTTGGCGCCCCGGCCTTCGGGCGGTTATTTTTTAGCGCAGCTGTACCCGCAGCCTGTTTTTGGCACGCGGAGGCCCCTCGCAAAGTCTCGCACCATTCCGAGTCCGGCGGACGAAGTTGGCCAGCCCCACCCCCAAAGGCTATAGCCCACCCGTTTTTGTGGCCTTTTTCGCTGGACGAACTTGGCGCCCCGGCCTTTGGGCGGTTAGTTTTGGGCGCGGCTGTGCCCGCGGCCTATTTTTGGCACACGGAGGGCCCTCACAAAGTCTCGCACCATTCTGAGTCCGGCGGACGAACTTGGCGCCCCAGCCCCCAAGGCTATAGCCCACCCGTTTTTGTGGCCTTTTTTCGCTGGACGAACTTGGCGCCACAGCCTTCGGGCGGTTATTTTTGGGCGCGGCTGGGCCCGCGGCCTATTTTTGGCACACGGCGTCCCCTCGCAAAGTCTCACACCATTCCAAGTCCGGCGGATGGAGTTGGCCAGCCCCACCCCCCAAGGCTATAGCCCACCCGTTTTTGTGGCCTTTTTCCGCTGGACGAACTTTGCGCCCCAGCCTTCGGGCGGTTATTTTTGGGCACGGCTGTGCCCACGGCCTATTTTTGGCACATAGAGGGCCCTCGCAAAGTCTCGTGCCATTCCGAGTCCGGCGGACGAACTTGGCCAGCCCCACTGCCCAAGGCTATAGGCCACCCGTTTTTGTGGCCTTTTTCCGCTGGACGAACCTGGTGCCCCGGCCTTCGGGCGGTTATTTTTGGGCGCGGCTGTGCCCACGGCCTATTTTTGGCACACGGAGGCCCCTCGGAAAGTCTCGCGCCATTCCGAGTCCGGCAGACGAAGTTGGCCAGCCCCAACCCCCAAGGCTATAGCCCACCCGTTTTTGTGGACTTTTTCCGCTGGACGAACTTGGCGCCCCGGCCTTCGGGTGTTTATTTTTGGGCGCGGCTGTGCCCACGGCCTCTTTTTTCCACACGGAGGCCCCTTTCAAAGTCTCGCGCCATTCCGAGTCCGGCGGACGAAGTTGGCCAGCCCCACCCCCCAAGGCTATTGCCCACCCGTTTTTGTGGCCTTTTTCCTCAGGACGAACTTGGCGCCCCGGCCTTCGGGCGCGGTTGTGCCCGCGGCCGATTTTTGGCACATGGAGGGCCGTCGCACAGTCTCGCACCATTCCGAGTCCGGCGGCCGAAGTTGGCCAGCCGCTCCCCCCAAGGCTATAGCCCACCCGTTTTTGTGGCCATTTTCCGCTGGACGAACTTGGCGCCCCAGCCTTCGGGCGGTTATTTTTGGGCACGGCTGTGCCCGCGGCCTATTTTTGGCACACAGAGGGCCTTCGCAAAGTCTCGCGCCATTCCGAGTCCGGCGGACGAATTTGGCCAGCCCCACCCCCCAAGGCTATAGCCCACCCGTTTTTGTGGCCTTTTTCCGCTGGACGAACTTGGCGCCCCGGCCTTCGGGTGGTTATTTTTCGCGCGGCTGTGCCCGCGGCCTATTTTTGGCACACAGAGGCCCCTTGTAAAATCTCGCGCCAATCTGAGTCCGGCGGACGAACTTGGCGACCCAGCCCCCAAGGCTATAGCCCACCCGTTTTGGTGGCCTTTTTTCGCTGGACGAACTTGGCGCCCCGGCCTTCGGGCGGTTATTTTTGGGCGCGGCTGGGCCCGCGGCCTATTTTTGGCACACGGAGTCCCCTCGCAATGTTTCACACCATTCCAAGTCCGGCGGATGAAGTTGGCCAGCCCCACCCCCCAAGGCTATAGCCCACCCGTTTTTGTGGCCTTTTTCCGCTGGACGAACTTTGCGCCCCGGCCTTCGGGCGGTTCTTTTTGGGCATGGCTGTGACCACAGCCTATTTTTCGCACACAGAGGCCCTTCGCGAAGTCTCGTGCCATTCTGAGTCCGGCGGACGAAGTTGGCCAGCCCCACCCCCAAGGCTATAGCCCACCCGTTTTTGTGGCCTTTTTCCGCTGGACGAACTTGGCCCCCGGGCCTTCGTCGGTTATTTTTGTACGCGGCTGTGCCCGCTGCCTATGTTTGGCACACGGAGGCCCCTCGTAAAGTCTCGCGCTGTTCCGAGTCCGGCGGACGAAGTTGGCCAGCCCCACCTCCCAAGGCTATAGCCCACCCATTTTTGTGGACTTTTTCCGCTGGACGAACTTGGCGTACCGGCCTTCGGGCGGTTATTTTTGGGCGCGGCTCTGCCCGCGTCCTATTTTTAGTACACGGAGGCCCCTCACAAAGTCTCGCATCATTCCGAGTCCGGCGGACGCAGTTGGACAGCCCCACCTCCCAAGGCTATAGCCCACCCGTTTTTGTGGCCTTTTTCCGCTGGACGAACTTGGCCCCCCGGCCTTCGTCGGTTATTTTTGTACGCAGCTGTGCCTGCTGCCTATGTTTTGCACACGGAGGCCCCTCGTAAAGTCTCGCGCTGTTCTGAGTCCGGCGGACGAAGTTGGCCTGCCCCACCTCCCAAGGCTATAGCCCACCCGTTTTTGTGGCCTTTTTCCGCTGGACGAACTTGGCCCCCCGGCCTTCGTCGGTTATTTTTGTGCGCAGCTGTGCCCGCTGCCTATTTTTGGCACACGGAGGCCCCTCGTAAAGTCTCGCGCTGTTCCGAGTCCGGCGGACGAAGTCGGCCAGCCCCACCTCCCAAGGCTATAGCCCACCCGTTTTGTGGACTTTTTCCGCTGGACGAACTTGGCGTACCGGCCTTCGGGCGGTTATTTTTGGGCGCGGCTGTGCCCGCAACCTATTTTTGGAACAGGGAGGCCCCTCGCAAAGTCTCCCGCCATTCCGAGTAAGGTGGACGAAGTTGGCCAGCCCCACCCCCCAAGGCTATAGCCCACCCGTTTTTGTGGCCTTTTTCCACTGGACGAACATGGCGCGTCCACCTTCGGGGGGTTATTTTTAGGCGCGGATGTGTCCGCACCCTATTTTTGGCACGCGGAGGCCGCTGGCAAAGTCTCGCCCCATTTCGAATCCGGCGGACGAAGTTGGCCAGCCCCTCCCCCCAAGGCTATAGCCCACCCGTTTTTTGGCCATTTTTCCGCTGGACGAACATGGCGCCCCGACCTTCGGGGGGTTATTTTTGGGTGTGGCTGTGTCCGCGCCCTATTTTGGGCACGTGGAGGCTGCTCGCAAAGTCTCGCCCCATTTCGAGTCCGGCGGACGAAGTGGGCCAGCCCCTCCCCCCAAGGCTATAGCCCACCCGTTTTTTGGCCATTTTTCCGCTGGACGAACATGGCGCCCCGGCCTTCGGGCGGTTATTTTTGGGCGTGGCTGTGCCCTCCTATTTTTGGCACATGGAGGCCGCTCGCAAAGTCTCGCCCCATTCCGAGTCCGGTGGACGAAGTTGGCCAGTCCCTCCCCCCAAGGCTGTAGCCCACCCGTTTTTTGTCATTTTTCCGCTGGGGGGTTTGGGCGCGCCGAACTTCGGGGAGTTATTTTTGAGTGCGGCTGTGCCCGCGGCCTATTTTTGGCACGTGGAGGCCGTTCGTAAAGTCTTCCCCCATTCCGAGTCCGGCGGACGAAGATGGCCAGCCCCTCCCCCCAAGGCTATAGGCCACCCGTTTTTTGGCCATTTCTCCGCTGGGGGGTTTGGGCGCGCCGACCTTCGGGGGGTTATTTTTGGGCGCGGCTGTGCCCGCCGGCTATTTTTGGCACGCGGAGGCCCTCACAAAGTCTCACCCCATTCCGAGTCCGGCGGCCGAAGTTGGCCAGCCCCTCCCCCCAAGGCTATAGCCCACCCGTTTTTTTGCCATTTTTCCGCTGGACGAACATGGCGCCCCGGCCTTCGGGCGGTTATTTTTGGGCGCGGCTGTGCCCACGGAGGCCGCTCGCAAAGTCTCGCCCCATTCCGAGTCCGACGGACGAAGTCGGCCAGCCCCACCCCCCAAGGCTATAGCCCACCCGTTTTTGTGGCCTTTTTCCGCTGGACGAACTTAGCGCCCCGGCCTTTGGGCGGGTATTCTTGGACGCGGCTGTGCCCACGGACTATTTTTGGCACACGGAGGTGCCTCGCAAAATCTCGCGCCATTCCGAGTCCGGCGGACGAAGTTGGCCAGCCCCACCCCCCAAGGCTATAGCCCACCCGTTTTTGTGGCCTTTTTCCGCTGGACGAACTTGGCGCCCCGGCCTTTGGGCGGGTATTTTTGGACGCGGCTGTGCCCGCGGCCTATTTTTGGGACACGGAGGAGCCTCGCAAAGTCTCGCGCCATTCCGAGTCCGGCGGACGAAGTGGGCCGGCCCCACCCCCCAAAGCTATAGCCCACCCGTTTTGTGGCCTTTTTCTGCTGGACGAACTTGGCGCCCCGGCCTTCGGGCGGGTATTTTTGGGCGCGGCTGTGCGCGCGGCCTATTTTTGGTACACGGAGGTGCCTCGTAAAGTCTCGCGCCATTCCGAGTGCGGCGGTCGAAGTTGGCCAGCCCCACCCCCCAAGGCTATAGCCCACCCGTTTTGTGGCCTTTTTCGGCTCGACGAACTTGGCGACCCGGCCTTCGGGGGGTTAGTTTTACACGCGGCCGTGCCCACGGCCTATTTTTGGCACACGGAGGCGCCTCGCAAAGTCTCGCGCCATTCCGAGTCCGACGGACGAAGTTGGCCAGCCCCACCCCCCGAGGCTATAGCCCACCCGTTTTTGTGGCCTTTTTCCGCTGGACGAACTTAGCGCCCCGGCCTTTGGGCGGGTATTCTTGGGTGCAGCTTTGTCCATGGCCTATTTTTGGCACACGGAGGTGCCTCGCAAAATCTCGCGCCATTCCGAGTCCGGCGGACGAAGTTGGCCAGCCCCACCCCCCAAGGCTATAGCCCACCCGTTTTTTTGGCCTTTTTCCGCTGGACGAACTTGTCGCCCCGGCCTGCGGGGGGTTTTTTTTGGCCGCGGCTGTGCCCACGGCCTATTTTTGGCACACGGAGGTGCCTCGCAAAGTCTCGCGCCATTCCGAGTGCGGCGGTCGAAGTTGGCCAGCCCCACCCCCCAAGGCTATAGCCCACCCGTTTTGTGGCCTTTTTCGGCTGGACGAACTTGGCGCCCCGGCCTTCGGGGGGTTAGTTTTGGACGCGGCTGTGCCCACGGCCTATTTTTGGCACACGGAGGCGCCTCGCAAAATCTCGCGCCATTCCGAGTCCGGCGGACGAAGTTGGCCAGCCCCACCCCCCAAGGCTATAGCCCACCCGTTTTTTTGGCCTTTTTCCGCTGGACGAACTTGTCGCCCCGGCCTTCGGGCCGGTATTTTTGGGTGTGGCTGTGCCTACGGCCTATTTTTGGCACACGGAGGTGCCTCGCAAAGTCTCGCGCCATTCCGAGTCCGGCGGACAAAGTTGGCCAGCCCCACCCCCCAAGGCTATAGCCCACCCGTTTTTGTGGCCTTTTTCCGCTGGACGAACTTGGCGCCCCGGCCTTCGGGCGTGTATTTTTGAGAGCGGCTGTGCCCGCGGCCTATTCTTTTCACACGGTGGCGCCACGCAAAGTTTCGCGCCATTCCGAGTCCGGCGGACGAAGTCGGCCGGCCCCATCCCCCAAGGCTATAGCCCACCCGTTTTTGTGGCCTTTTTCCGCTGGACGAACTTGGCGCCCCGGCCTTCGGGCGGGGATTTTTGGGCGCGGCTTTGCCCGCGGCCTATTTTTCGGACGCGGAGGTGCCTCGCAAAATCTCGTGCCATTCCGAGTCCGGCGGACGAAGTTGGCCAGCCCCACCCCCCAAGGCTATAGCCCACCCGTTTTTGTGGCCTTTTTCCGCTGGACGAACTTTGCGCCCCGGCCTTTGGGCGGATATTTTTGGACGCGGCTGTGCCCGCGGCCTATTTTTAGGACATGGAGGAGCCTCGTAAAGTCTCGCGCCATTCCGAGTCCGGCGGACGAAGTGGGCCGGCCCCACCCCCCAAGGCTATAGCCCACCCATTTTATGGCCTTTTTCTGCGGGACGAACTTGGCGCCCCGGCCTTCGGGCGGGTTTTTTTGGGCGCGGCTGTGCCCGCGGCCTATTTTTGGGACACGGAGGAGCCTAGCAAAGTCTCGCGCCATTCCGAGTCCGGCGGACGAAGTGGGCCGGCCCCACCCCCCAAGGCTATAGCCCACCCGTTTTGTGGCCTTTTTCTGCTGGACGAACTTGGCGCCCCGGCCTTCGGGCGGGTATTTTTGGGCGCGGCTTTGCGCGCGGCCTATTTTTGGCACACGGAGGCGCCTCGTAAAGTCTCGCTCCATTCCGAGTGCGGCGGTCGAAGTTGGCCAGCCCCACCCCCCAAGGCTATAGCCCACCCGTTTTGTGGCCTTTTTCGGCTGGACGAACTTGGCGCCCCGGCCTTCGGGGGGTGAGTTTTGGACGCGGCCGTGTCCACGGCCTATTTTTGGAACACGGAGGCGCCTCGCAAAGTCTCGCGCCATTCCGAGTCCGGCGGACGAAGTGGGCCAGCCCCACCCCCCAAAGCTATAGCCCACCCGTTTTTGTGGCCTTTTTCCGCTGGACGAACTTGGCGCCCCGGCCTTTTGGCGGGTATTCTTGGGTGCAGCTTTGTCCACGGCCTATTTTTGGCACACGGAGGCGCCTCGCAAAATCTCGCGCCATTCCGAGTCCGGCGGACGAAGTTGGCCAGCCCCACCCCCCAAGGCTATAGCCCACCCGTTTTTTTGGCCTTTTTCCGCTGGACGAACTTGTCGTCCCGGCCTTCGGGCCGGTATTTTTGGGCGCGGCTGTGCCCACGGCCTATTTTTGGCACACGGAGGTGCCTCGCAAAGTCTCGCGCCATTCCGAGTGCGGCGGTCGAAGTTGGCCAGCCCCACCCCGCAAGGCTATAGCCCACGCGTTTTTGTGGCCTTTTTCCGCTGGACGAACTTGGCGCCCCGGCCTTCGAGGGGTTAGTTTTAGACGCGGCCGTGCCCACGGCCTATTTTTGGCACACGGAGGCGCCTCCCAAAGTCTCGCGCCATTCCGAGTCCGGCGGACGAAGTTGGCCAGCCCCACCCCCCAAGGCTATAGCCCACCCGTTTTTGTGGCCTTTTTCCGCTGGACGAACTTGGCGCCCCGGCCTTTGGGCGGGTATTCTTGGGTGCAGCTTTGTCCACGGCCTATTTTTGGCACACGGAGGCGCCTCGCAAAATATCACGCCATTCCGAGTCCGACGGACGAAGTTTGCCAGCCCCACCCCCCAAGGCTATAGCCCACCCGCTTTTTTGGCCTTTTTCCGCTGGACGAATTGTCGCCCCGGCCTTCGGGCCGGTATTTTTCGGCGCGGCTGTGCCCACGGCCTATTTTTGGCACATGGAGGTGCCTCGCAAAGTCTCGCGCCATTCCGAGTCCGGCGGACAAAGTTGGCCAGCCCCACCCCCCAAGGCTATAGCCCACCCGTTTTTGTGGCCTTTTTCCGCTGGACGAACTTGGCGCCCTGGCCTTCGGGCGGGTATTTTTGGGAACGGCTGTGCCCGCGGCCTATTCTTTTCACACGGTGGCGCCTCGTAAAGTTTCACGCCATTCCGAGTCCGGCGGACGAAGTTGGCCAGCCCCACCCCCCAAGGCTATAGCCCACCCGTTTTTGTGGCTTTTTTCCGCTGGACGAACTTGGCGCCCCGGCCTTCGGGCGGGTATTTTTGGGCGCGGCTGTGTCCGCGGTCTATTTTTGGGACACGGAGGAGCCTCACAAAGTCTCGCACCATTCCCAGCCCGGCGGACGAAGTCGGCCGGCCCCACCCCCCAAGGCTATAGCCCACCCGTTTTTGTGGCCTTTTTCCGCTGGACGAACTTGGCGCCCCGGCCGTCGGGCGGGTATTCTTGGGTGCAGCTTTGTCCACGGCCTATTTTTGGCACACGGAGGCGCCTCGCAAAGTCTCGCGCCATTCCGAGTCCGGCGGACGAAGTTGGCCAGCCCCACCCCCCAAGGCTATAGCCCACCCGTTTTTGTGGCCTTTTTCCGCTGGACGAACTTGGCGCCCTAGCCTTCGGGCCGGTATTTTTGGGCGCGGCTGTACCCGCGGCCTATTTTTGGCACACGGAGGCGCCTCGCAAAGTCTGGCGCCATTCCGAGTCCGGCGGATGAAGTTGGCCAGCCCCACCCACCAAGGCTATAGCCCACCCGTTTTTGTGGCCTCTTTCCGCTGGACGAACTTGGCGCCCCGGCCTTCGGGCGGGGTATTTTTAATGCGGCTGTGCCCGCGGCCTATTTTTGGCACACGGAGGAGCCTCGCAAAGTCTGGCGCCATTCCGAGTCTGGCAGACGAAGTTGGCCAGCCCCACGCCCCAAGGCTATAGCCCACCCGTTTTTGTGGCCTCTTTCCGCTGGACGAACTTGGCGCCCCGGCCTTCGGGCGGGTATTTTTGGGCGCGGCCGTGCCCGCGGCCTATTTTTGGCACACGGATGCGCCTCGCAAAGTCTGGCGCCATTCCGAGTCCGGCGGACGAAGTTGGCCAGCCCCACCCCCCAAGGCTATAGCCCACCCGTTTTTGTGGCCTCTTTCCGCTGGACGAACTTGGCGCCCCGGCCTTCGGGCGGGTATTTTTGGGCGCGGCTGTGCCCGCGGCCTATTTTTGGCACACGGAGGCGCCTCGCAAAGTCTGGCGCCATTCCGAGTCCGGCGGACGAAGTTGGCCAGCCCCACGCCCCAAGGCTATAGCCCACCCGTTTTTGTGGCCTCTTTCCGCTGGATGAACTTGGCGCCCCGGCCTTCGGTCGGGTATTTTTGGGCGTGGCCGTGCCCGCGGCCTATTTTTGGGACACGGAGGCGCCTCGCAAAGTCTCGCGCCATTCCGAGTCCGGCGGACGAAGTTGGCCAGCCCCACCCCCCAAGGCTATAGCCCACCCGTTTTTGTGGCCTTTTTCCGCTTGACGAACTTGGCGCCCCGGCCTTCGGGTGGGTATTTTTGGGCGCGGCTGCGCCCACGGCCTATTTGTGGGACCCGGAGGCGCCTCGCCAAGTCTCGCGCCATTCCGAGTCCGGCGGACAAAGTTGATCAGCCCCACCCCCCAAAGCTATAGCCCACCCGTTTTTGTGGCGTTTTTCCGCTGGACGAACTTGGAGCCCCGGCCTTCGGGCGGGTATTTTCGGGCGCGGCTATGCACGCGGCCTATTTTTGGCACACGGAGGCCCCTCGCAAAGTCTCGCACCATTCCGAGTCCGGCGGACGAAGTGGGCCAGCCCACCCCCCAAGGCTATACCCCACCAGTTTTTGTGGCCTTTTTCCGCTGGACGAACTTGGCGCCCCGGCCTTCAGGTGGTTATTTTTGGGCGCGGCTGTGCGCGCGGCCTATTTTTGGCACATGTAGGCCCCTCGTAAAGTCTCGCACAATTCCGAGTCCAGCGGACGAAGTTGACCAGCCCCACCCCCCAAAGCTATAGCCCACCCGTTTTTGTGGCATTTTTCCGCTGGACGAACTTGGCGCCCCGGCTTTCGGGCGGGTATTTTCGGGCGCGGCTATGCACGCGGCCTATTTTTTGAACACGGAGGCCCCTCGCAAAGTCTCGCGCCATTCCGAGTCCGGCGGACGAAGTCGGCCAGCCCCACCCCCCAAGGCTATAGCCCACCCATATTTGTGGCCTTTTTCCGCTGGACCAACTTGGCGCCCCGGCCTTCGGGCGGTTATTTTTGGGCGCGGCTGTGCCCGCGGCCTATTTTTGGAACACGGAGGCCCCTCGCAAAGTCTCGCGCCATTCCGAGTCCGGCGGACGAAGTTGGCCAGCCCCACCCCCCAAGGCTATAGCCCACCCATTTTTGTGGCCTTTTTCCGCTGGACGAACTTGGCGCCCCGGCCTTCGGGCGGTTATTTTTGGGCGCGGCTTTGCCCGCGTCCAATTTTTGATGCACGGAGGCCCCTCGCAAAGTCTCGCGCCATTCCGAGTCCGGCGGACGAAGTTGACAAGCCCCACCCCCCAAGGCTATAGCCCACCCGTTTTTGTGGCCTTTTTCCGCTGGACGAACTTGGCGCCCCGGCCTTCGGGCGATTAATTTTTGGGCGCGGCTGTGCCCGCGGCCTATTTTTGGAACACGGAGGCCCCTCGCAAAGTCTCGCGCCATTCCGAGTCCGGCGGACGAAGTTGGCCAGCCCCACCCCCCAAGGCTATAGCCCACCCGTGTTTGTGGCCTTTTCCCGCTGGACGAACGTGGCGCCCCGGCCTTCGGGCGGTTATTTTTGGGCGCGGCTGTGCCCGCGGCCTTATTTTTGGCACACGGAGGGCCCTCGCAAAGTCTCGCGCCATTCCGAGTCGGGCGGACGAAGTGGGCCAGCCCCACCCCCCAAGGCTATAGCCCACTCTTTTTTGTGGCCTTTTTCCGCTGGACGAACTTGGCGCCCCGGCCTTCGGGCTGTTATTTTTGGGCGCGGTTGTGAATGCGGCCTATTTTTGGCACACGGAGGGCCCTCGCAAAGTCTCGCGCCATTCCGAGTCCGGCGGACGAAGTGGGCCTGCCCCAGCCCCCAAGGCTATAGCCCACCCGTTTTTGTGGCCTTTTTCGGCTGGACGAAGTTGGCGCCCCGGCCTTCGGGCGGTTATTTTTGGGTACGGCTGTGCCCGCGGCCTATTTTTGGCACACGGAGGGTCCTCGCAAAGTCTCGCGCCATTCCGAGTCCGGCGGACGAAGTTGGCCAGCCCCACCCCCCAAGGCTATAGCCCACCCGTGTTTGTGGCCTTTTCCCGCTGGACGAACGTGGCGCCCCGGCCTTCGGGCGGTTATTTTTGGGCGCGGTTGTGAATGCGGCCTATTTTTGGCACACGGAGGGCCCTCGCAAAGTCTCACGCCATTCCGAGTCCGGCGGACGAAGTTGGCCTGCCCCACCCCCCAAGGCTATAGCCCACCCGTTTTTGTGGCCTTTTTCGGCTGGACGAAGTTGGCGCCCCGGCCTTCGGGCGGTTATTTTTGGGCGCGGCTGTGCCCGCGGCCTATTTTTGGCACACGGAGGTCCCTCGCAAAGTCTCGCGCCATTCCGAGTCCGGCGGACGAAGTTGGCCAGCCCCACCCCCCAAGGCTCTAGCCCACCCGTTTTTGTGGCCTTTTTCGGCTGGACGAAGTTGGCGCCCCGGCCTTCGGGCGGTTATTTTTGGGCGCGGCTGTGCCCGCGGCCTATTTTTGGTACACGGAGGCCCCTCGTAAAGTCTCGCGCCATTCCGAGTACGCCGGATGAAGTTCGACAGCCCCACCCCCCAAGGCTATAGCCCACCCGTTTTTGTGGCCGTTTTCCGCTGGACGAACTTGGCGCCCCGGCCTTCGGGCAGTTATTTTTGGGCGCAGCTGTCCCCACGGCCTATTTTTGGGACATGGAGGCCCCTCGCAAAGTCTCGCGCCATTCCGAGTCCGGCGGACGAAGTTGGCTAGCCCAACCCCCCAAGGCTATAGCCCACCCGTTTTTGTGGCCTTTTTCGTCTGGACGAACTTGGCGCCCCGGCCTTCGGGCGGTTATTTTTGGGCGCGGCTGTGCCCGCGGCCTATTTTTGGTACACGGAGGCCCCTCGCAAAGTCTCGCGCCATTCCGAGTACGCCGGACGAAGTTGGCCAGCCCCACCTCCCAAGGCTATAGCCCACACGTTTTTGTGGCATTTTTCCGCTGGACGAACTTGGCGCCCCAGCCTTCGGGTGGTTATTTTTTAGCGCGGCTGTGCCCGCGGCCTATTTTTGGCTCACGGAGGTCCCTCGCAAAGTCTCGCGCCATTCCGAGTCCGGCGGACAAAGTGGGCCAGCCCCACCCCCCAAGGCTATAGCCCACCCGTTTTTGTGGCCTTTTTCCACTGGACGAACTTGGCGCCCCGGCCTTCGGGCTGTTATTTTTGGGTGCGGCTGTGTTCGCGGCCTATTTTTGGCACACGGAGGGCCCTCGCAAATTCTCGCGCCATTCTGAGTCCGGCGGACGAAGTTCGACAGCCCCACCCCCCAAGGCTATAGCCCACCCGTTTTTGTGGCCTTTTTCCGCTGGACGAACTTGGCGCCGCGGCCTTCGGGCGGTTATTTTTGGGCGCGGCTGTTCCCACGGCCTATTTTTGGGACACGGAGGCCCCTCGCAAAGTCTCGCGCCATTCCGAGTACGCCGGACGAAGTTGGCCAGCCCCACCTCCCAAGGCTATAGCCCACACGTTTTTGTGGCCTTTTTCCGCTGGACGAACTTGGCGCCCCAGCCTTCGGGTGGTTATTTTTGAGCGCGGCTGTGCCCGCGGCCTATTTTTGGCTCACGGAGGACCCTCACAAAGTCTCTCACCATTCCGAGTCCAGCGGACGAAGTTGGCCAGCCCCACCTCCCAAGGCTATAGCCCACCCGTTTTTGTGGCGTTTTTCCGCTGGACGAACTTGGCGCCCCGGCCTTCGGGCGGTTATTTTTGGGCGCGGCTGTGACCGCGGCCTATTTTTGGCACACGGAGGGCCCTCGTAAAGTCTCGTGCCATTCCGAGTCTGGCGGACGAAGTGGGCCAGCCCCACCCCCCAAGGCTATAGCCCACCCGTTTTTGTGGCCTTTTTCCGCTGGACGAACATGGCGCCCCGGCTTTCGGGCGGTTATTTTTGTGCGTGGCTGTGCCCGTGGCCTATTTTTGGCACACCGAGGCCCCTCGCAAAGTCTCACGCCATTCCGAGTCCGGCGGACGAAGTTGGCCAGCCCCACCTCCCAAGGCTATAGCCCACCCGTTTTTGTGGCATTTTTCCGTTGGACGAACTTGGCGCCCCGGCCTTCGGGCGGTTATTTTTGGGTACGGCTATGTCCGTGGCCTATTTTTGGCACACGGAGGCCCCTCGCAAAGTCTCACGCCATTCCGAGTCCGGCGGACGAAGTGGGCCGGCCCCACCCCCCAAAGGCTATAGCCCACCCGTTTTTGTGGCCTTTTTCCGCTGGACGAACTTGGCGCCCCGGCCTTCGGGCAGTTATTTTTGGGCGCGGCTGTGCCCGCGGCCTATTTTTGACACACGGAGGTCCCTCGCAAAGTCTCGCGCCATTCCGAGTAAGGCGGACGAAGTCGGCCAGCCCCACCCCCCAAGGCTATAGCCCACCCGTTTTTGTGGCCTTTTTCCGCTGCACGAACTTGGCGCCCCGGCCTTCGGGCGGTTATTTTTGGGTGCGGCTGTGCCCGCGGCCTATTTTTGGGCGCGGCTGTGCCCGCGGCCTATTTTTGGTACGCTGAGGCCGCTCGCAAAGTCTCGCCCCATTCCGAGTCCGGCGGACGAAGTTGGCCAGCCCCTCCCCCCAAGGCTATAGCCCACCCGTGTTTTGGCCTTTTTCAACTGGACGAACTTGGCGCCCCGGCCTTCGGGTAGTTATTTTTGGGTGCGGCTGTGCCCGCGGCCTATTTTTGGCACTCGGAGGCCGCTCGCAAAGTCTCGCCCCATTCCGTGTCCGGCGGTCGTAGTTGGCCAGCCCCTCCCCCCAAGGCTATAGCCAACCCGTTTTTTGGCCATTTTTCCGCTGGGGGGTTTGGGCGAGCCGACCTTCGGGGGGTTATTTTTGGGCGCGGCTGTGCCCGCGGCCTATTTTTGGCACGCGGAGGCCGCTCGCAATGTCTCGTCCCATTCCGAGTACGGCGGACAAAGTTGGCCAGCCATCCCCCCAAGGCTATAGCCCACCCGTTTTCTGGCCATTTTTGTGCTGGACGAACTTGGCGCCCCGGCCTTCGGATGGTTATTTTGGGGCGCGGCTGTGCCCACGGACAATTTTTAGCATGCAGAGGCCGCTCGCAGTGTCTCGCCCCATTCTGAGTCCGGCGGACGAAGTTGGCCAGCCTCTCCCCCCAAGGCTATAGCCCACCCGTTTTTTGGCCATTTTTCCGCTGGACAAACTTGGCGCCCCGGCCTTCGGCTGGTTTTTTTTGGGCGTGGTTGTGCCCGCGGCCTATTTTTGGCACGCGGAGGTCGTTCGCAAAGTCTCGGGCCCTTCCGAGTCCGGCGGACGAACATCGCCCACGCCCCCCCACCAAGGCAATAGCCCACCCGTTTTTTGGCCATTTTTCCGCTGGGGGTTTTGGCACCCCGACCTTCGGGTGCTAATTTTTGGGCGCAGCTGTGCCCGTGGCCTATTTTTGGCACACGGAGGCCGCCCGCAAAGTCTTGGGCCATTCTGAGTCCGGCGGACGAACTTCGCCCACGCCCCCCACCAAGGCTATAGCCCACCCATTTTTTGGCCATTTTTCCGCTGTGGGGGTTTGGCACCCTGACCTTCGGGCGCGGCTGTGCCCGTGGCCTAATTTTTGGCACACGGAGGCCGCCTGCAAAGTCTCGGGCCATTCCGAGTCCGGCGGACGAACTTCGCCCACGCCCCCCCACCAAGTCTATAGCCCACCCGTTTTTTGGCCATTTTTCTACTGGGGGGTTTTGGTACCCTGACCTTCGGGTGCTAATTTTTGGACGCGGCTCTGCCCGTGGCCTATTTTTGGCACACGGAGGCCGCCCGCAAAGTCTCGGGATATTCCAAGTCCGGCGGACGAACTTCGCCCATGCCCCCGACCAAGGCTATAGCCCACCCATTTTTTGGCCATTTTTCTGCGGGGGGGGGGGGGTATGGTACCCCGACCTTCGGGCGCTAATTTTTGGGCACGGCTGAGCCCGTGGCCTATTTTTGGATCACGGAGGCCGTCCGCAAAGTCTCGTGCCATTCCGAATCCGGCGGACGAACTTCGCCCACGCCGCCCCACCAAGGCTATATAGCCCACCCGTTTTTTGGCCATTTTTCCGCTTGGGGGTTTTGGCACCCCGACCTTAGGTCGCTAATTTTTGGGCACGGCTGTGCCCGTGGCCTATTTTTGGCACACGGAGGCTGCCTGCAAAGTCTCAGGCCCTTCCGAGTCCGGCGAACGAACTTCGCCCACGCCCCCACACCAAGGCTATAGCCCACCCGTTTTTTGGCCATTTTTCCGCTGGGGGTTTTGGCACCCCGACCTTCGGGCACTAATTTTTGGGCGCGGCTCTGTCCGTGGCCTATTTTTCGCACACGGAGGCCGCCCGCAAAGTCTCGG
Source organism: Citrus sp. QX-2021 (assembly GCA_030444885.1). Classification (NCBI taxonomy): domain Eukaryota; kingdom Viridiplantae; phylum Streptophyta; class Magnoliopsida; order Sapindales; family Rutaceae; genus Citrus; species Citrus sp. QX-2021. The sequence goes on along the minus strand of JAUJEF010000291.1, from coordinate 59,918 downwards.
GCCATTCCGAGTCTGGCTGACGAACTTCGCCCACGCCCCCCCACCAAGGCTATAGCCCACCCGTTTTTTGGTCATTTTTCCGCTGGGGGGTTTTGGCACCCCGACCTTCGGCCGCTATTTTTTGGGCGCGGCTGTGCCCGTGGCCTATTTTTGGCACACGGAGCCCACCCGCAAGTCTCAGGCCATTCCGAGTCCGGCGGACGAACTTCGCCCACGCCCCCCCACCAAGGCTATAGCCCACCCTTTTTTTGGCCATTTTTCCGCTGGGGGGTTTTGGCACCCCAAGCTTCGGGCGCTAATTTTTGGGCGCGGCTGTGGCCGTGGCTTATTTTTGGCACACGGAGGCCGCCCGCAAAGTCTCGGGCCATTCCGAGTCCGGTGGACGAACTTCGCCCACGCCCCCCACCAAGCCTATAGCCCACCCGTTTTTTGGCCATTTTTCCGCTGGGGGGTTTTGCCACCACGATCTTCGGGCGCTTATTTTTTGGCGCGGCTTTGCCCGCGGTTTATTTTTGGCACCCCGAGGCCCCTCGCAAATTCTCGCCCCATTCCGAGTCCGGCGGACGAACTTCACCCGCGCCCCCCACCAAGGCTATAGCCCACCCGTTTTTTGGCCATTTTTCCGCTGGGGGGGTTTTGGCACCACGACCTTCGGGCGCTTATTTTTGGGCACGGCTTTACCCGCGGCTTATTTTTGGTACCCCGAGACCCCTCGCAAAGTCTCGCACCATTCCGAGTCCGGCGGACGAACTTCGCCCGCGCCCCCCACCAAGGCTATAGCCCACCCGTTTTTTGGCCATTTTTCCGCTGGGGGGTTTTGGCACCACGACCATCGGGGCGGCTTTGCCCGCGGCTTATTTTTGGCACCCCTAGGCCCCTCGCAAAGTCTCGCCCCATTCCGAGTCCGGCGGACGAACTTCGCCCGCGCCCCCCACCAAGGCTATAGCCCACCCGTTTTTTGGCCATATTTCCGCTGGGGGTTTTGGCACCACGACCTTCGGGGCGGCTTTACCTGCGGATTATTTTTGGCAGCCCGAGGCCCCTCTCACAGTCTCGCCCCATTCCAAGACCGGCGGATGAACTTCGCCCGCGCCTCCCACCAAGGCTATAGCCCACCCGTTTTTTGGCCATTTTTCCGCTGGGGGGTTTTGGCACCACGACCTTCGGGTCGGCTTTGCCCGCGGCTTATTTTTGGCACCCCTAGGCCCCTCGCAAAGTCTCGCCCCATTCCGAGTCCGGCGGACGAACTTCGCCCGCGCCCCCCACCAAGGCTATAGCCCACCCGTTTTTTGGCCATATTTCCGCTGGGGGTTTTGGCACCACAACCTTCGGGGCGGCTTTACCTGCGGATTATTTTTGGCAGCCCGAGGCCCCTCGCAAAGTCTCGCCCAATTCCGAGTCCGGCGGACGAACTTCGCCCGCGCCCCCCACCAAGGCTATAGCCCACCCGTTTTTTGGCCATTTTTCCGCTGGGGGGTTTTGGCACCACGACCTTCGGGGCGGCTTTGCCCGCGGCTTATTTTTGGCACCCCTAGGCCCCTCACAAAGTCTCGCCCCATTCCGAGTCCGGCGGACAAACTTCGCCCGCGCCCCCCACCAAGGCTATAGCCCACCCGTTTTTTGGCCATATTTCTGCTGGGGGTTTTGGCACCACGACCTTCGGGGCGGCTTTACCTGCGGATTATTTTTGGCAGCCCGAGGCCCCTCGCACAGTCTCGCCCCATTCCAAGACCGGCGGATGAAGTTCGCCCGCGCCCCCCACCAAGGCTATAGCCCATCCGTTTTTTGGCCATTTTTCCGCTGGGGGGTTTTGGCACCACGACCCTCGGGCGTGGATTTACCCACCGCTTATTTTTGGCACCCCGAGGCCCCTCGTAAAGTCTCGCCCCATTCGGAGTCCGGCTGACGAACTTCGCCCGCGCCCCCCACCAACGCTATAGCCCACCCGTTTTTTGGCCATATTTGCGCAGGGGGTTTTGGCACCACGGCCTTTGGGCGCGGCTTTGCCCGCGGCTTATTTTTGGCACCCCGAGGCCCCTCACAAGGTCTCGCCCCATTCGGAGTCCGGCTGACGAACTTCGCCCGCGCCCCCCACCAACGCTATAGCCCACCCGTTTTTTGGCCATATTTGCGCTGGGGGTTTTGGCACCACGACCTTCGGGGCGGCTTTGCCCGCGGCTGATTTTTGGCACCCAGAGGCCCCTCGCAAAGTCTCGCCCCATTCCGAGTCCGGCGGACGAACTTCGCCCGCGCCCCCCACCAAGGCTATAGCCCACCCGTTTTTTGGCCATTTTTCCGCTGGGGGGTTTTGGCACCACGACCTTCGGGTGCGGCTTTACCCACCGCTTATTATTGGCACCCCGAGATCCCTCACAAAGTCTCGTCCCATTCGGAGTCCGGCTTACGAACTTCGCCCGCTCACCCCACCAAGGATATAGCCCACCCGTTTTTTGGTCATTTTTCCGCTGGGGGGTTTTGGAACCGCGATCTTCGGGCGCAGCTTTGCCCGCGGCTTATTTTTTGCACCCCGAGGCCCCTCACAAAGTCTCGCCCCATTCCGAGTCCGGCGGACGAACTTCGCCCGCGCCCCCCACCAAGGCTATAGCCCACCTGTTTTTTGCCCATTTTTCCGCTGGGGGGTTTTGGCACCACGATCTTCGGCGCTTATTTTTGGGCGCGACTTTGACCGCGGCTTATTTTTGGCACCCCGAGGCCCCTCGCAATGTCTCGTCCCATTCCGACACCGGCGGATGAACTTCGCCCGCGCCCCCCTCCAAGGCTATAGCCCATCCGTTTTTTGGCCATTTTTCCGCTGGGGGGTTTTGGCACCACGACCGTCGGGCACGGCTTTACCCACCGCTTATTTTTGGCACCCCGAGGTCCCTCGCAAAGTCTCGCCCAATTCCGAGTCCGGCGGACGAACTTCGCCCGCGCCCCCCACCAAGGCTATAGCCCACCCGTTTTTTGGCCATTTTTCCGCTGGGGGGTTTTGCCACCACGATCTTCGGGCGCTTATTTTTTGGCGCGGCTTTGCCCGCGGTTTATTTTTGGCACCCCGAGGCCCCTCGCAAATTCTCGCCCCATTCCGAGTCCGGCGGACGAACTTCACCCGCGCCCCCCACCAAGGCTATAGCCCACCCGTTTTTTGGCCATTTTTCCGCTGGGGGGTTTTGGCACCACGACCTTCGGGCGCTTATTTTTGGGCGCGGCTTTACCCACCGCTTATTTTTGGCACCCCGAGGCCCCTCGCAAAGTCTCGCCCAATTCCGAGTCCGGCGGACGAACTTCGCCCGCGCCCCCCACCAAGGCTATAGCCCACCCGTTTTTTGGCCATTTTTCCGCTGGGGGGTTTTGGCACCACGACCTTCGGGGCGGCTTTGCCCGCGGCTTATTTTTGGCACCCCTAGGCCCCTCGCAAAGTCTCGCCCCATTCCGAGTCCGGCGGACGAACTTCGCCCGCGCCCCCCACCAAGGCTATAGCCCACCCGTTTTTTGGCCATATTTGCGCTGGGGGTTTTGGCACCACGACCTTCGGGGCGGCTTTACCTGCGGATTATTTTTGGAAGCCCGAGGCCCCTCGCACAGTCTCGCCCCATTCCAAGACCGGCGGATGAACTTCGCCCGCGCCTCCCACCAAGGCTATAGCCCACCCGTTTTTTGGCCATTTTTCCGCTGGGGGGTTTTGGCACCACGACCTTCTGTCGGCTTTGCCCATGACTTATTTTTGGCACCCCTAGGCCCCTCGCAAAGTCTCGCCCCATTCCGAGTCCGGCGGACGAACTTCGCCCGCGCCCCCCACCAAGGCTATAGCCCACCCGTTTTTTGGCCATATTTCCGCTGGGGGTTTTGGCACCACAACCTTCGGGGCGGCTTTACCTGCGGATTATTTTTGGCAGCCCGAGGCCCCTCGCAAAGTCTCGCCCAATTCCGAGTCCGGCGGACGAACTTCGCCCGCGCCCCCCACCAAGGCTATAGCCCACCCGTTTTTTGGCCATTTTTCCGCTGGGGGGTTTTGGCACCACGACCTTCGGGGCGGCTTTGCCCGCGGCTTATTTTTGGCACCCCTAGGCCCCTCGCAAAGTCTCGCCCCATTCCGAGTCCGGCGGACGAACTTCGCCCGCGCCCCCCACCAAGGCTATAGCCCACCCGTTTTTTGGCCATTTTTCCGCTGGGGGGTTTTGGCACCACGACCTTCGGGGTGGCTTTGCCCGCGGCTTATTTTTGGCACCCCTAGGCCCCTCGTAAAGTCTCGCCCCATTCCGAGTCCGGCGGACGAACTTCGCCCGCGCCCCCCACCAAGGCTATAGCCCACCCGTTTTTTGGCCATATTTCCGCTGGGGGTTTTGGCACCACAACCTTCGGGGCGGCTTTACCTGCGGATTATTTTTGGCAGCCCGAGGCCCCTCGCAAAGTCTCGCCCAATTCCGAGTCCGGCGGACGAACTTCGCCCGCGCCCCCCACCAAGGCTATAGCCCACCCGTTTTTTGGCCATTTTTCCGCTGGGGGGTTTTGGCACCACGACCTTCGGGGCGGCTTTGCCCGCGGCTTATTTTTGGCACCCCTAGGCCCCTCGCAAAGTCTCGCCCCATTCCGAGTCCGGCGGACGAACTTCGCCCGCGCCCCCCACCAAGGCTATAGCCCACCCGTTTTTTGGCCATATTTCCGCTGGGGGTTTTGGCACCACGACCTTCGGGGCGGCTTTACCTGCGGATTATTTTTGGTAGCCCGAGGCCCCTCGCACAGTCTCGCCCCATTCCAAGACCGGCGGATGAACTTCGCCCGCGCCCCCCACCAAGGCTATAGCCCATCCGTTTTTTGGCCATTTTTCCGCTGGGGGGTTTTGGCACCACGACCCTCGGGCGTGGATTTACCCACCGCTTATTTTTGGCACCCCGAGGCCCCTCGTAAAGTCTCGCCCCATTCGGAGTCCGGCTGACGAACTTCGCCCGCGCCCCCCACCAAAGCTATAGCCCACCCGTTTTTTGGCCATATTTGCCCAGTGGGTTTTGGCACCACGGCCTTAGGGCGCGGCTTTGCTCAGCGGCTTATTTTTGGCACCCCGGGCCCTCACAAGGTCTCGCCCCATTCGAGTCCGGCTGACGAATCTCGCCTCGCGCCCCCACCAACGCTATAGCCCACCCGCTTTTGGCCATATTTCCGCTGGGGTTTTGGCACCACGGCCTTCGGGCGGCTTTGCCCGTGGCTTATTATGGCACCCAGAGGCCCTCGCAAAGTCTCGCCCCATTCCGAGTCCGCGGACGAACTTCGCCCGCGCCCGCACCAAGGCTATAGCCCACCCGCTTTTGGCCATTTTTCCGCTGGACGAACTTGGCGCCCGGCCTTCGGGCGGTAATTTTTGGGCGCGGCTGTGCCCGCGTCCTACTTTTGGCACGCGGAGGCCGTTCGCAAAGTCTCGCCCCATTCCGAGTCCGGCGGACGAAGTTGGCCAGCCCCTCCCCCTAAGGCTATAGCCCGCCCGTTTTTTGGCCATTTTTCCGCTGGACGAACTTGGCGCCCCGGCCTTCGGGGGGTTATTTTTGGGCGCGGCTGTGCCCGCGGCCTATTTTTGGCACGTGGAGGCCGCTCGTAAAGTCTCGCCCCATTCCGAGTCCGGCGGACGATGTTGGCCAGCCCCTCCCCCCAAGGCTATAGCCCACCCGTTTTTTGGCCATTTTTCCGCTGGGGGGTTTGTGCGCGCCGACCTTCGGGAGGTTATTTTTGGGTGCGGCTGTGCCCGCGGCCTATTTTTGGGATGCGGAGTCCGCTCACAAAGTCTCTCGCCATTCCTAATCCGGCGGACGAAGTCGGCCAGCCCCTCCCCCCAAGGCTATAGCCCACCCGTTTTTTGGCCATTTTTCCGCTGGACGAACTTGGCGCCCCGGCCTTCGGGCAGTTATTTTTGGGCGCGGCTGTGCCTGTGGCCTATTTTTGTCACGCGGAGGCCGTTCGCAATGTCTCGCCCCATTCCGAGTCCGGCGGACGAAGTTGGCCAGCCCCTCCCCTCAAGGCTATAGCCCGCCCGTTTTTTGGCCATTTTTCCGCTGGACGAACTTGGCGCCCCGGCCTTCGGGAGGTTATTTTTGGGCGCGGCTGTGCCCGTGGCTTATTTTTGTCACGCGGAGGCCGTTCGCAATGTCTCTCCCCATTCCGAGTCCGGCAGACGAAGTTGGCCAGCCCCTCCCCCCAAGTCTATAGCCCGCCCGTTTTTTTGCCATTTTTCCGCTGGACGAACTTGGCGCCCCGGCCTTCGGGCGTTTATTTTTGTGCGCGGCTGTGCCCGCGGCCTATTTTTGGCACGCGGAGCCCGCTCGCAAAGTCTCGCCCCATTGCGAGTCCGGCGGACGAAGTCGCCAGCCCTCCCCAAGGCTATAGCCCACCCGCTTTTGGCCATTTTTCCGCTGGGGATTTGGGCGCGCCGACCTTCGGGGTTATTTTTGACGCGGCTGTGCCTGTGGCCTATTGTTGGGACGCGGAGGCCGGTCGCAAGGTCTCGCCCCATTCTGAGTCCGCGGACGGTTGGCCAGCCCCTTCCCCAAGGCTATAGCCCACCTGTTTTTGGCCATTTTTCCGCTGGACGAACTTGGCGCCCTGGCCTTCGGACGGTTATTTTTGACGCGCTGTGCCCGCGCCTATTTTTGACACGCTGAGGCCGCCGCAACGCCTCGCCCCATTCCGGGTCCGCGGACGAAGTCGCCAGCCCTCCCCAAGGCTATAGCCCACCCGTTTTTTGGCCAGTCGTCCGCTGGGCGAACTTGGCGCGCCGGCCATCGGGGGGTTATTTTTTGGCGCGGCTCTGCCCGCGGCCTATTTTTGGCATGCGGAGTCCACTCCCAAAGTCTCGCCCCATTCCGAGTCCGCGGACGGTTGGCCAGCCCTCCCCCAAGGCTATAGCCCACCCGCTTTTGGCCATTTTTCCGCTGGGCGGTTTGGGTGCGCCGACCTTCGGGGTTATTTTTGGTGCAGCTGTGCCCGCGCCTATTTTTGGCACGCGGAGGCTGCTCGCAAAGTCTCCCCATTCTGATTCCGGCGGACGGTTGGCCAGCCCCTCCCCCCAAGGGTATAGCCCACCCGTTTTTTGGCCATTCTTCCGCTGGGCGACCTTGGCGCGCCGGCCATCGGGGGTTACTTTTTATGCGGCTCTGTCCGCGGCCTTTTTGGCACGCTGGAGTCCACTCGCAAAGTCTCGTCCCATTCTGAGCCCGGCGGACGGTTGGCCAACCCTCCCCCAAGTCTATAGCCCACCCGTTTTTTGGCCATTTTTCCGCTGGACGAACTTGGCGCCCCGGCCTTCGGGGGGTTATTTTTGGGCGCGGCTGTGCCCGCAGCCTATTTTTGGCACGCGGACGCCGCTGCAACGCCTCGCCCCATTCCGAGTCCGGCGGACGAAGTTGGCCAGCACCTCCCCCAAGGCTATAGCCCACCCGTATTTTGGCCATTTTTCCGCTGGGGGGATTGGGCGCGCTGACCTTCGGGTGGTTATTTTTTGGCGCGGCTGTGCCCGTGGCCTATTTTTGGCACGCAGAGGCCGCTCGTAAAGTCTCGACCCATTCCGAGTCCGGCGGACGAAGTCGGCCAGCCCCTCCCCCCAAGGCTATAGCCCACCCGTTTTTTGGCCATTTTTCCACTGGACGAACTTGGTGCCCCGGCCTTCGGGGGGTTATTTTTGGGCGAGCCTGTGCCCGCGGCCAATTTTTGGAACGCGGAGGCCGCTCGCAAAGGCTCGCCCCATTCCGAGTCCGGCGGACGAAGTTGGCCAGCCCCTCCCCCGAAGGCTATAGCCCACCCGTTTTTTGGCCATTTTTCCGCTGGGGGTTATGGGCGCGCCGACCTTCGGGTGGTTATTTGTTGGCGCGGCTGTGCCCGTGGCCTATTTTTGGCACGCAGAGGCCGCTCGTAAAGTCTCGCCCCATTCCGAGTCCGGCGGACGAAGTCGGCCAGCCCCTCCCCCCAAGGCTATAGCCCACCCGTTTTTTGGCCATTTTTCCACTGGACGAACTTGGTGCCCCGGCCTTCGGGGGGTTATTTTTTGGGCGCGGCTGTGCACGCGGCCTATTTTTGGCACGCGGAGGCCGTTCGCAACGTCTCGCCCCATTCCGAGTACGGCGGACGAAGTTGGCCAGCCCCTCCCCCCAAGGCTATAGCCCACCCGTTTTTTGGCCATTTTTCCGCTGGGGGGTTTGGGCGCGCCGACCTTCGGGGGGTTATTTTTGGGTGCGGCTGTCCTGCGGCCTATTTTTGGCACGCGGATGCCGCTGGCAACGTCTCGCCCCATTCTGAGTCCGGCGGACGAAGTTGGCCAGCCCCTCCCCCCAAGGCTATAGCCCACCCGTTTTTTGGCCATTTTTCCGCTGGACAAACTTGGCGCCCCGGCCTTCGGGCGGTTATTTTTGGGTGCGACTGTGTCCGCAGCGTATTTTTGGCACGCGGAGGCCGCTCGCAACGTCTTGCCCCATTCCGAGTCCGGCGGACGAAGTTGGCCAGCCCCTCCCCCCAATGCTATAGCCCACCCGTTTTTTGGCCATTTTTCCACTGGACGAACTTGGTGCCCCGGTCTTCAGGGGGTTATTTTTTGGGCGCGGCTGTGCACGCGGCCTATTTTTAGCACACGGAGGCCGTTCGCAACGTCTCGCCCCATTCCGAGTACGGCGGACGAAGTTGGCCAGCCCCTCCCCCCAAGGCTATAGCCCACCCGTTTTTTGGGCATTTTTGCGGCGGACGAACTTGGGGACGGGACCTTCGGTCCCTTTTTTTTGGGCGCGGCTGTGCCCGCGGCTTTTTTTTGGTACACGGAGGCCCCTCGCATTGTCTGGCACCATTCCGAGTCCGGCGGATGAACTTGGCCGGCCCCACCCCCCAAGGTTATAGCCGACCCGTTTTTTGGGAATTTTTACGGTGGACGAACTTGGGGACGGGACCTTCAGACGCTTATTTTAGGGCGCGACTGTGCCCGTGGCCTATTTTTGGCACACGGAGGCCCCTCGTAAAGTCTGGCCCCATTCCGAGTCCGGCGAACGAAGTTGGCCAGCCCCACCCCCCAAGGCTATAGCCCACCCGTTTTTGTGGCCTTTTTCCGCTGGACGAACTTGGCACCCCGGCCTTCGGGCGGGATTTTTGGGCGCGGCTGTGCCCTCGGCCTATTTTTGGCACACGGAGATGCCTCGCAAAGTCTCGCGCCATTCCGAGTCCGGCGGACGAAGTCGGCCAGCCCCACCCCCCAAGGCTATAGCCCACCCGTTTTTGTGGCCTTTTTCCGCTGGACGAACTTGGCGCCCCGGCCTTTTGGAAGTTATTTTTGGGCGCGGCTGTGTCCGCAGCCTAATTTTGGCAAAGGAAGGCCCTCGCAAAGTTGCGCGCCATTCCAAGTCCGGTGGACGAAGTTGGCCAGCCCCACCCCCCAAGGCTATAGCCCACCCGTTTTTGTGGCCTTTTTCCGCTGGACGAACTTGGCACCCCGGCCTTCGGGCGGGATTTTTGGGTGCGGCTGTGCCCTCGGCCTATTTTTGGTACACGGAGACGCCTCGCAAAGTCTCGCGCCATTCCGAGTCCGGCGGACGAAGTTGGCCAGCCCCACCCCCCAAGGCTATAGCCCACCCGTTTTTGTGGCCTTTTTCCGCTGGACGAACTTGGCGCCCCGGCCTTCGGGCAGTTATTTTTGGGCGCGGCTGTGCCCGTGGCCTAATTTTGGCAAAGGAAGGCCCTCGCAAAGTCGCAAGCCATTCCAAGTCCGGCGGACGAAGTTGGCCAGCCCCACCCCCCAAGGCTATAGCCCACCCGTTTTTGTGGCCTTTTTCCGCAGGACGTACTTGGTGCCCCAGCCTTCGGCCGGTTATTTTTGGGCGCGGCTGTGCCCGCGGCCTAATTTTGGTACACGGAGGCCCCTCGCAAAGTCTCGTACCATTCCGAGTCCGGCGGACGAAGTGGGCCAGCCCCACTCCGCAAGGCTATAGCCCACCCGTTTTTGTGGCCATTTTCCGCTGGACGAACTTGGCGCCCCGGCTTTCGGGCGGGTATTTTTGGGTACGGCTGTGCCCGCGGCCTATTTTTGGTACACAGAGGCGCCTCACAAAGTCTCGCGCCATTCCGAGTCCGGCGGACGTAGTTGGCCAGCCCCACCCCCCAAGGCTATAGCCCACCCGTTTTTCTGGCCTTTTTCCGCTGGACGAACTTGGCGCCCCGGCCTTCGGGCAGTTATTTTTGGGCGTGGCTGTGCCCGAGGCCTATTTTTGGCATACGGAGGCCCCTCGTAAAGTCTTGCGCCATTCCGATGGCGGCGGACGAAGTGGGCCAGCCCCACCCCGCAAGGCTATAGCCCACCCGTTTTTGTGGCCTTTTGCCGCTGGACGAATTTGGCGCCCCGGCCTTCGGTCGGTTATTTTTGGGCGTGGCTGTGCCCGCGGCCTATTTTTGGCACACGGAGGGGCCTCGAAAAGTCTCGCGCCATTCCGAGTCCGGCGGACGATGTTGGCCAGCCCCACCCCCCAAGGCTATAGTCCACCCGTTTTTGTGCCTTTTTTCCGCTGGACGAACTTGGGGTCCCGGCCTTCGGGCGGTTATTTTTGGGCGCGGCTGTGCCCGCGGCCTATTTTTGGCAAACGGAGACACTCTCAAAGTCGCGCGCCATTCCAAGTCCGGCGGACGAAGTCGGCCAGCCCCACCCCCCAAGGCTATAGCCCACCCATTTTTGTGGCCTTTTTCCGCTGGACGAACAGGGCACCCCGGCCTTCGGGCGGTTATTTTTGGTTGCGACTGTGCCCGTGGCCTATTTTTGGCACACAGAGGCCCCTCTCAAAGTCTCGCGCCATTCCGAGTCCGGCGGACGAAGTCGGCCAGCCCCACCCCCCAAGGCTATAGCCCACCCGTTTTTGTGACCTTTTTCCGCTGGACGAACTTGGCGCCCCGGCCTTCGGGCGGTTATTTTTGGGCGCGGCTGTGGCCGCGGCCTATTTCTGGCACGCGGAGGGCCCTCGCAAAGTCTCGCGTCATTCCGAGTCCGGCGGACGAAGTGGGCAAGCCCCTCCCCCCAAGGCTATAGCCCACCCGTTTTTTGGCCATTATTCCGCTGGACGAACTTGGCGCCCTGGCCTTCGGGCGGTTATTTATGGGCTCGGCTGTGCCCGCGGCGGGTTTATAGCACGAGGAGGCCGCTCGCGAATGCTCGAGCCATTACGAGTCCGGCGGACGTAGATGGCCAGCCCCACCCCCAAGGCTATAGCCCACCCGCTTTTGTGGCCTTTTTCCGCTGGACGAGACTTGGCGCCCGGCCTTCGGGCGGGTAATTTTGTTACGGCTGTGCCCAAGGCCTATTTTTGGCACACGGAGGCGCCTCGCAAAGTCTCGCGCCATTCCGAGTACGGCGGACGAATTGGGCCAGCCCCACCCCCCGAAGCTATATCCCACCCGCTTTATGGCCTTTTTCCGATGGTCGAACTTGGCGCCCGACCTTCGGGAGGGTATTTTGGGTGCGGCTGCGCCACGGCCTATTTTTGGCAGACGGAGGCGGCTCGCTAAGTCTCGCGCCATTCCGAGTCCGGCGGACGAGGTTGGCCAGCCCCACCCCCCCAAGGCTATAGCCCACCCGTTATTGTGGCCTTTTTCCGCTGGACGACCTTCGCGCCCCTGACTACGGGCAGTTATTCTTGGGCGTTGCTGTTCGCGCTGCCTATTTTTGGCACACGGTGGGGCCTCGAAAAGTCTCGCGCCATTCCGAATCCGGCGGACGATGTTGGCCAGCCCCACCCCCCAAGGCTATAGCCCACCCGTTTTTATGGCCTTTTTCCGCTGGACGAACTTGGCGCCCCGACCTTCGGGAGGGTATTTTTGGGTGCGGCTGTGCCCGAGGCATATTTTTGGCATACGGAGGCCCCTCGCAAAGTCTTGCGCCATTCCGATGGCGGCGGACGAAGTGGGCCAGCCCCACCCCGCAAGGCTATAGCCCACCCGTTTTTGTGGCCTTTTTCCGCTGGACGAACTTGGCGCCCCGGCCTTCGGGCAGTTATTTTTGGGCGTGGCTGTGCCCGCAGCCTATTTTTGGCACACGGAGGCCCCTCGCAAAGTCTCGCGCCATTCCGAGTCCGGCGGACGATATTGGCCAGCCCCACCCCCCAAGGCTATAGCCCACCCGTTTTTATGGCCTTTTTCCGCTGGACGAACTTGGCGCTCCGACCTTCGGGAGGGTATTTTTGGGTTCCGCTGTGCCCGCGGCCTATTTTTAGCAGACGGAGGTTCCTCGCAAAGTCTCGCGCCATTCCGAGTCCGGCGGACGAAGTTGGCCAGCCCCACCACCCAAGGCTATAGCCCACCCGTTTTTGTGGCCTTTTTCCGCTGGACGAACTTGGCGCCCCGGCCTTCGGGCAGTTATTTTTGGGCGCGGCTGGGCCCGTGGCCTATTTTTGGCACGCGGAGGCCGCTCGCAACGTCTCGCCCCATTCCGAGTCCGGCGGACGAAGTTGGCCAGCCCCTCCCCCCAAGGATATACCATACCCGTTTTTTGGCCATTTTTCCGCTGGACGAACTTGGCGCCCCGGCCTTCGGGCGGTTATTTTTAGGAGCGGCTATGCCCGCGGCCTATTTTTGGCACGCGGAGGCCACTCGCAAAGTCTCGCCCCATTCCGAATCCGGCGGACGAGGTTGGCCAGCCCCTCCCCCCAAGGCTATAGCCCACCCGTTTTTGTGGCCTTTTTCCGCTGGACGAACTTGGCGCCCCGGCCTTCGGGCAGTTATTTTTGGGCGCAGCTGTGCCCGTGGCCTATTTTTGGCACGCGGAGGCCGCTCGCAACGTCTCGCCCCATTCCGAGTCCGGCGGACGAAGTTGGCCAGCCCCTCCCCCCAAGGATATACCATACCCGTTTTTTGGCCATTTTTCCGCTGGACGAACTTGGCGCCCCGGCCTTCGGGCGGTTATTTTTAGGAGCGGCTGTGCCCGCGGCCTATTTTTGGCACGCGGAGGCCACTCGCAAAGTCTCGCCCCATTCCGAATCCGGCGGACGAGGTTGGCCAGCCCCTCCCCCCAAGGATATAGCCCACCCGTTTTTTGGCCATTTTTCCGCTGGACGTACTTGGCGCCCCGGCCTTCGGGGGGTTATTTTTGGGAGCGGCTGTGCCCGTGTCCTATTTTTGGCACGTGGAGGCCACTCGCAAAGTCTCGCCCCATTCCGAGTCCGGCGGACGAAGTTGGCCTGCCCCTCCCCCCAAGGCTATAGCCCACCCGTTTTTTGGCAATTTTTCCGCTGGGGGGTTTGGGCGCGCCGGCCTTCGGGCAGTTATTTTTGGGCGCGGCTGTGCCCGTGGCCTATTTTTGGCAAGCGGAGGCCGCTCGCAACGTCTCGCCCCATTCCGAGTCCGGCGGACGAAGTTGGCCAGCCCGTCCCCCCAAGGATATACCACACCCGTTTTTTGGCCATTTTTCCGCTGGACGAACTTGGCGCCCCGGCCTTCGGGCGGTTATTTTTGGGCGCGGCTGTGCCCGCGGATTATTTTTGGCATGCAGAGGCCATTCGCAAAGTCTCGCCCCATTCCGAGTCCGGCGGACGAAGTTGGCCAGGCCCTCCCCCCAAGGCTATAGCCCACCCGTTTTTTGGCCATTTTTGCGCTGGACGAACTTGGCGCCCTGGCCTTCGGGCGGTTATTTTGGGCGCGGCTGTGCCCACGGCCTATTTTTGGCACGCGGAGGCCGCTTACAAAGTCTCGCCCCATTCCGAGTCCGGCGGACAAAGTTGGCCAGCCCCTCCCCCCAAGGCTATAGCCCACCCGTTTTTTGGCCATTTTTCCGCTGGGGGTTTTGGGTGCGCCGACCTTCGGGGGGTTATTTTTGGGCGCGGCTGTGCCCGCGGCCTATTTTTGGCACGCGGAGGCCGCTCGCAAAGTCTCGCCCCATTCCGAATCCGGCGGACGAGGTTGGCCAGCCCCTCCCCCCAAGGATATAGCCCACCCGTTTTTTGGCCATTTTTCCGCTGGACGAACTTGGCGCCCCGGCCTTGGGGCGGTTATTTTTGGGCGTGGCTGTGCCCGCGGCCTATTTTTGGTACGCGGAGGCTGCTCGCAAAGTCTCACCCCATTCCGAGTCCGGCGGACGAAGTTGGCCAGCCCCTCCCCCCAAGGCTATAGCCCACCCGTTTTTTGGCCATTTTTCCGCTGGGGGGTTTGGGCGCGCCGACCTTCGGGCGGTTATTTTTGGGTGTGGCTGTGCCCGTGGTCTATTTTTGGCATGCGGAGGCCGCTCGCAAAGTCTCGTCCCATTCCGAGTCCGGCGGACGAAGTTGGCCAGCCCCTCCCCCCAAGGCTATAGCCCAACCATTTTTTGGCAATTTTTCCGCTGGATGAACTTGGCGCCCTGGCCTTGGGGCGGTTATTTTTGGGCGCGGCTGTGCCCGCGGCCTATTTTTGCCACGCGGAGGACGTTCGCAAAGGTTCGTCCCATTCCGAGTCCGGCGGACGAAGTTGGCCAGCCCCTCCCCCCAAGGCTATAGCCCACCCGTTTTTTGGCTATTGTTCCGCTGGGGGGGTTGGACGCGCCGACCTTCGGGGGGTTATTGTTGGGCGAGGCTGTGCCCGGGCCTATTTTTGGCACGCGGAGGCCACTCATAAAGTCTCGCCCCATTCCCAGTTCGGGTGGACGAGGTTGGCCAGCCCTCTCCCCAAGGCTATAACCCACCTGTTTTTTGGCAATTTTTCCGCTGGACGAACTTGGCGCCCCGGCCTTCGGGGGGTTATTTTTGGGCGCGGCTGTGCTCGCGGCCTATTTTTGGCACGCGGAGGCCGCTCGCAAAGTCTCGCCCCATTCCGAGTCCGGCGGACGAAGTGGGCCAGCCCGTCCCCCCAAGGCTATAGCCCACCCGTTTTTTGGCCATTTTTCCGCTGGACGAACTTGGCGCCCCGGCCTTTGGGCGGTTATTTTTAGGCGTGGCTGTGTCCGCGCCTATTTTTGGCACGCGAGGCCGCTCGTAAGTGTCGCCACATTCCGAGTCCGGCGGACGAAGTTGGCCATCCCTCCCCCAAGGCTATAGCCCACCCGTTTTTGGCCATTTTTCCGCTTGGGGGTTTGGGCGCGCGGCCTTCGGGGGTTATTTTTGGGCGCGGCTGTGCCCGCGGCCTATTTTTGGCACGCGGAGGCCGCTCGTAAGTGTCGCCCCATTCTGAGTCCGCGGACGGTTAGCCAGCCCGTCCCCCAAGGCTATAGTCCACCCGCTTTTTGGCCATTTTTCCGCTGGGGTTATGGGCGCTTCGACTTTCGGTGGTTATTTTTGGCGCGGCTGTGGCCGCGGCCTATTTTTGGCATGCGGAGGCTCGCCAGAAGTCTCGCCCCATGCCGAGTCCGGCGGACGAAGTTGGCCAGCCCCTCCCCCCAAGGCTATAGACCACCCGTTTTTTGGCCATTTTTCCGCTGAACGAACTTGGCGCCCCGGCCTTCGGGGGGTTATTTTTGGGCGCGGCTGTGCTCGCGGCCTATTTTTGACACGCGGAGACCGCTCGCAACGTCTCGCCCCATTCCGAGTCCGCGGACGGGTTGGCCAGCCCTCCCCCAAGGCTATAGCCCACCCGCTTTTTGGCCATTTTTCCGCTGGGGGTTTAGCGCCGCCCGGCCTTCGGGGGTTATTTTGGGCGCGGCTGTGCCTGCGGCCTATTTTTCGCACATGGAGGCCGCTTCGCAAAGTGTCGCCCCATTCTGAGTCTCAAGCGGACGAAGTAGGCCAGCCCCTTCCCCCAAGGCTATAGCCCACCCGTTTTTTGGCCATTTTTCCGCTGGACGAACTTGGCGCCCTGGCCTTCGGGCGGTTATTTTTGGGCGCGGCTGTGCCCGCGGCCTATTTTTGGCATGCGGAGGACGCTCGCAACGTCTCGACCCATTCCCGGTCCGCGGACGGGTCGGCCAGCCCCTTCCCCCAAGGCTATAGCCCTCCCGTTTTTTGGCCATTCTTCCGCTGGGCGAACCTGGCGCGCCGGCCATCGGGGGGTTATTTTTTGGCGCGGCTCTTCCCGCGGCCTATTTTTGGCACGCGGAGGCCGCTCGCAAAGTCTCGCCCCATTCTGAGTCCGGCGGACGAAGTTGGCCAGCCCCTTCCCCCAAGGCTATAGCCCACCCGTTTTTTGGCCATTTTTCCGCTGGACGAACTTGGCGCCCTGGCCTTCGGGCGGTTATTTTTGGGTGCGGCTGTGCCCGCAGCCTATTTTTGACACACGGAGGCCGCTCGCAACGTCTCGCCCCATTCCGGGTCCGGCGGACGAAGTCGGCCAGCCCCTCCCCCCAAGGCTATAGCCCACCCGTTTTTTGGCCATTTTTCCGCTGGACGAACTTCGCGCCCCGGCCTACGGGTGGTTATTTTTGGGCGCGGCTGTGTCCGCGGCCTATTTTTGGCAATCGGAGGCTGCTCGCTAAGTCTCGACCCATTCCGATTCCGGCGGACGAAGTAGGCCAGCTCCTCCCCCCAAGGCTATAGCCCACCCGTTTTTTGGCCATTTTTCCACTGGACAAACTTGGCGCCCCGGCCTTCGGGGGGTTATTTTTTGGGCGCGGCTGTGCACGCGGCCTATTTTTGGCATGCGGAGGCCGTTCGCAAAGTCTCGCCCCATTCCGAGTCCGGCGGACGACGTTGGCCAGCCCCTCCCCCCAAGGCTATAGCCCACCCGTTTTTTGGCCATTATTACGCTGGGGGTTTGGGCGCGCCGACCTTCGGGGGGTTATTTTTGGGTGCGGCTGCACCCACGGCCTATTTTTGGCACGCGGAGGCCGCTCGCAAAGTCCCACCCCATTCCGAGTCAGGCGGACTAAGTTGGCCAGCCCCTCCAACGAAGGCTATAGCCCACCCGTTTTTTGGCCATTTTTCCGCTGGACGAACGTGGCGCCCCGGCCTTCGGGGGGTTATTTTTGGGCGCGGCTGTGCCCGCAGCCTATTTTTGGCACGCGGAGGCCGCTCGCAACGTCTCGCCCCATTCCGACTCCGGCGGACGAAGTGGGCCAGCCCCTCCCCCCAAGGCTATAGCCCACCCGTTTTTTGGCCATTTTTCCGCTGGGGGGTTTGGGCGCGCCGACATTCGGGCAGTTATTTTTGGGTACGGCTGTGCCCCTGGCCTATTTTTGGCACGCAGATTCCACTCGCAATGGATCGCAGCATTCAGAGTCCGGCGGACGAAGTTGGCCAGCCCCTCACCCCAAGGCTATAGCCCACCCGTTTTTTGGCCATTTTTCCGCTGGACGAACTTGGCGCCCCGGCCTTATGGCGGTTATTTTTGGACGCGACAGTGCCCGCGCCCTATTTTTGGCACGCGGAGGCCGCTCGTAAAGCTCACCCCATTCCGAGTCCGGCGGACGAAGTTGGCCAGCCCCTCCCCCCAAGGCTATAGCCCACCCATTTTTTGGCCATTTTTCCGCTGGGGGGTTTGGGCGCAACGACCTTCGGGCAGTTATTTTTGGGCGCGGCTGTGGCCGTGGCCTATTTTTGGTATGCACAGGCCGCTCGCAAAGTCTCGCCCCATTCTGAGTCCGGCGGACGAAGTTGGCCAGCCCCTCCCACCAAGGCTATAGCCCACCCGTTTTTTGGCCATTTTTCCGCAGGACGAAGTTGGCGCCCCGGCCTTCGGGCGGTTATTTTTGGGCGCGGCTGTGTCCGCGGCCTATTTTTGGCACGCGGAGGGAGCTCGCAAAGTCTCGCCCCATTCCGAGTCCGGCGGACGAAGTTTGCCAGCCCCTCCCCCCAAGGCTATAGCCCACCCGTTTTTTGGCCATTTTTCCGTTGGGGGGTTTGGGCGCGCCGACGTTCGGGCGGTTATTTGTGATTACGGCTGTGCCCCTGGCCTATTTTTGGCACACGGAGGCCGCTCGCAAAGTCTCGCCCCATTCAGAGTCCGGCGGACGAAGTTGGCCAGCCCCTCACCCCAAGGCTATAGCCCACCCGTTTTTTGGCCATTTTTCCGCTGGACGAACTTGGCGCCCCGGCCTTATGGTGGTTATTTTTGGACGCGACAGTGCCCGCGCCCTATTTTTGGCACGCCGATGCCGCTCGTAAAGCTCACCCCATTCCGAGTCCGGCGGACGAAGTGGGCCAGCCCCTCCCCCCAAGGCTATAGCCCACCCATTTTTTGGCCATTTTTCCGCTGGGGGGTTTGGGCGCAACGACCTTCGGGCAGTTATTTTTGGGCGCGGCTGTGGCCGTGGCCTATTTTTGGTACGCAGAGGCCGCTCGCAAAGTCTCGCCCCATTCCGAGTCCGGCGGACGAAGTTGGCCAGCCCCTCCCACCAAGGCTATAGCCCACCCGTTTTTTGGCCATTTTTCCGCAGGACGAAGTTGGAGCCCCGGCCTTCGGGCGGTTATTTTTGGGCGCGGCTGTGTCCGCGGCCTATTTTTGGCACGCGGAGGTAGCTCGCAAAGTCTCGCCCCATTCCGAGTCCGGCGGACGAAGTTGGCCAGCCCCTCCCCCCAAGGCTATAGCCCACCCGTTTTTTGGCCATTTTTCCGCTGGGGGGTTTGGGCGCGCCGACGTTCGGGCGGTTATTTGTGGGTACGGCTATGCCCCTGGCCTATTTTTGGTACGCGGAGGCCGCTCGCAAAGTCTCGCCCCATTCCGAGTCCGGCGGACGAAGTTGGCCAGCCCCTCACCCCAAGGCTATAGCCCACCCGTTTTTTGGCCATTTTTCCGCTGGACGAACTTCGCGCCCCGGCCTACGGGTGGTTATTTTTGGGCGCGGCTGTGCCCGCGGCCTATTTTTGGTACTCGGAGGCTGCTCGCTAAGTCTCGACCCATTCCGATTCCGGCGGACGAAGTTGGCCAGCCCCTCCCCCCAAGGCTATAGCCCACCCGTTTTTTGGGCATTTTTCCGCTGGGGGGTTTGGGTGCGGCTGTGCCCGTGGCCTATTTTTGGTAGGCAGAGGCCACTCGCAAAGTCTCGCCCCATTCAGAGTCCGGCGGACGAAGTTGGCCCGCCCCTCCCCCCAAGGCTATAGCCCACACGTTTTTTGGCCATTTTTCCGCTGGACGAACTTAGCGCCCCGGCCTTCGGGCAGTTATTTTTGGGCGCAGCTGTGCCCATGGCCTATTTTTGGCATGCGGAGGCCGCTCGCAAAGTCTCGCCCCATTCCGACCCCGGCGGACGAAGTGGGCCAGCCCCTCCCCCCAAGGCTATAGCCCACCCGTTTTTTGGCCATTTTTCCGCTGGGGGGTTTGGGCGCGCCGACGTTCGGGCGGTTATTTTTGGGTACGGCTGTGCCCCTGGCCTATTTTTGGCACGCGGAGGCCGCTTGTAAAGTCTCGCCCCATTCCGAATCCGGCGGACGAAGTTGGCCAGCCCCCCCCCCCAAGGCTATAGCCCACCCGTTTTTTGTCCATTTTTCTGCTGGGGGATTTGGGTGCGCCGACCTTCGGGGGGTTATTTTTGAGTGCGGCTGTCCTGCGGCCTATTTTTGGCACGCGGATGCCACTGGCAAAGTCTCGCCCCATTCTGAGTCCGGCGGACGAAGTTGGACAGCCCCTCCCCCCAAGGCTATAGCCCACCCGTTCTTTGGCCATTTTTCCGCTAGACAAACTTGGCGCCCCGGCCTTCGGGCGGTTATTTTTGGGCGCGGCTGTGTCCGCAGCCTATTTTTGGAACGCGGATGCCGCCGCTGCGCGTCTTGCCCCATTCTGAGTCCGGCGGACGAAGTTGGACAGCCCCTCCCCCCAAGGCTATAGCCCACCCGTTTTTTGGCCATTTTTCCACTGGACGAACTTGGCGCCCCGGCCTTCGGTGGGTTATTTTTGGGCGCGGCTGTGCACGCGGCCTATTTTTGGCACGCGGAGGCCGTTCGCAACGTCTCGCCCCATTCCGACCCCGGCGGACGAAGTGGGCCCGCCCCTCCCCCCAAGGCTATAGCCCACCCGTTTTTTGCCCATTTTTCCGCTGGGGGGTTTGGGCGCGCCGACGTTCGGGCGGTTATTTTTGGGTACGGCTGTGCCCCTGGCCTATTTTTGGCACGCGGAGGCCACTTGTAAAGTCTCGCCCCATTCCGAATCCGGCGGACGAAGTTGGCCAGCCCCTCCCCCCAAGGCTATAGCCCACCCGTTTTTTGTCCATTTTTCTGCTGGGGGATTTGGGTGCGCCGACCTTCGGGGGGTTATTTTTGGGTGCGGCTCTCCCGCGGCCTATTTTTGGCACGCGGATGCCACTGGCAAAGTCTCGCCCCATTCTGAGTCCGGCGGACGAAGTTGGACAGCCCCTCCCCCCAAGGCTATAGCCCACCCGTTCTTTGGCCATTTTTCCGCTAGACAAACTTGGCGCCCCGGCCTTCGGGCGGTTATTTTTGGGCGCGGCTGTGTCCGCAGCCTTTTTTTGGCACGCGGAGGCCGTTCGCAACGTCTTGCCCCATTCCGAGTCCGGCGGACGAAGTTGGCCAGCCCCTCCCCCCAAGGCTATAGCCCACCCGTTTTTTGGCCATTTTTCCACTGGACGAACTTGGCGCCCCGGCCTTCGGTGGGTTATTTTTGGGCGCGGCTGTGCACGCGGCCTATTTTTGGCACGCGGAGGCCGTTCGCAACGTCTCACCCCATTCCGAGTCCGGCGGACGAAGTTGGACAGGCCCTCCCCCCAAGGCTATAGCCCACCCGTTTTTTGGCCATTTTTCCGCTGGACAAACATTGCGCCCCGGCCTTCGGGCTGTTATTTTATGGCGCGGCTTTGCCCCCGGCCTATTCTTGGCCCGCGGAGGCCGCTCGCAAAGTCTAACCCCATTCCGAGTCCGGCTGACGAAGTGGGCCAGCCCCTCCCCCCAAGGCTATAGCCCACCCGTTTTTTGGCCATTTTTCCGCGGGCCGAACTTGGCGCGCCAGCCGTCGGGCGGTTAGTTTTGGGTACGGCTGTGCCCGCGGCCTATTTTTGGCACGTGGAGGCCGTTCGCAAAGTCTCGCCCCATTCCGAGTCCGGCGGACGAAGTTGGCCAACCCCTCCCCCCAAGGCTATGGCCCACCCGTTTTTTAGCTATTTTTCCGCTGGACGAACTTGGCGCCCCGGCCTTCGGGCAGTTATTTTTGGGCGCAGCTGTACCCATGGCCTATTTTTGGCACGCGGAGGCCGCTCGCAAAGTCTCGCCCCATTCCGACTCCGGCGGACGAAGTGGGTCGGCCCCTCCCCCCAAGGCTATATCCTCCCGTTTTTTGGCCATTTTTCCGCTGGGGGGTTTGGTCGCGCCGACCTTCGGGTGGTTATTTTTGGGCGCGGCTGTGCCCATGGCCTATTTTTGGCACGCGGAGGCCGCTCGCAAAGTCTCACCCCATTCCGAGTCCGGCGGACGAAGTTGGCCAGCCCCTCCCCCCAAGGCTATAGCCCACCCGTTTTTTGGCCATTTTTCCGCTGGACAAACTTCGCGCCCCGGTCTTCAGGCGGTTATTTTTGGCCGCAGCTGTGCCCGCGGCCTATTTTTGGCACGCGGAGTCTGCTCGCAAACTCTCGCCCCATTCCGATTCCGGTGGATGAAGAGGGCCAGGCCCTCCCCCCAAGGCTATAGCCCACCCGTTTTTTGGCCATTTTTCCACTGGACGAACTTGGCGCCCCGGCCTTCGGTGGGTTATTTTTGGGCGCGGCTGTGCACGCGGCCTATTTTTGGCACGCGGAGGCCGTTCGCAACGTCTCACCCCATTCCGAGTCCGGCGGACGAAGTTGGACAGGCCCTCCCCCCAAGGCTATAGCCCACCCGTTTTTTGGCCATTTTTCCGCTGGACAAACATTGCGCCCCGGCCTTCGGGCTGTTATTTTATGGCGCGGCTTTGCCCCGACCTATTCTTGGCCAGCGGAGGCCGCCGCAAAGTCTAACCCCATTCCGAGTCCGGCTGACGAAGTGGGCCAGCCCTCCCCCAAGGCTATAGCCCACCCGTTTTTTGGCCATTTTTCCGCGGGCCGAACTTGGCGCGCCAGCCGTCGGGCGGTTAGTTTTGGGTACGGCTGTGCCCGCGGCCTATTTTTGGCACGTGGAGGCCGTTCGCAAAGTCTCGCCCCATTCCGAGTCCGGCGGACGAAGTTGGCCAACCCCTCCCCCCAAGGCTATGGCCCACCCGTTTTTTAGCTATTTTTCCGCTGGACGAACTTGGCGCCCCGGCCTTCGGGCAGTTATTTTTGGGCGCAGCTGTACCCATGGCCTATTTTTGGCACGCGGAGGCCGCTCGCAAAGTCTCGCCCCATTCCGACTCCGGCGGACGAAGTGGGTCGGCCCCTCCCCCCAAGGCTATATCCTCCCGTTTTTTGGCCATTTTTCCGCTGGGGGGTTTGGTCGCGCCGACCTTCGGGAGGTTATTTTTGGGTGCGGCTTTGCCCGCGGCCTATTCTTGGCACGCGGAGGCCGCTCGCAAAGTCTTACCCCATTTCGAGTCCGGCGGACGAAGTGGGCCAGCCCCTCCACCCAAGGCTATAGCCCACCCGTTTTTTGGCCATTTTTCCGCGGGCCGAACTTGGCGCGCCGGCCGTCGGGCGGTTAGTTTTGGGTACGGCTGTGCCCGCGGCCTATTTTTGGCACGTGGAGGCCGCTCGCAAACTCTCGCCCCATTCCGATTCCGGCGGACGAAGAGGGCCAGGCCCTCCCCCCAAGGCAATAGCCCACCCGTTTTTTGGCTATTTTTCCGCTGGGGGGTTTGGGCGCGCCAACCTTCGTGCGGTTATTTTTGGACGCGGCTGAGCCCGTAGCCTATTTTTGGCACGCGAAGGCCGCTCGCAAAGTCTCGCCCCATTCCGAGTCCGGCGGACGAAGTTGGCTGGCCCCTCCCCCCAAGGCTATAGCCCACCCGTTTTTTGGAAATTTTTCCGCTGGACGAACTTGGTGCCCCGGCTTTCGGGCGGTTATTTTTGAGCGTGGCTGTGCCCACGACCTATTTTTGGCACACGGAGGCCGCTCACAAAGTGTCGTCACATTCTGAGTCCGGCGGACGAAGTCGGCCAGCCCCTCCCCCCAAGGCTATAGCCCACCCATTTTTTGGCCATTTTTCCGCTGGACGAACTTGGCGCCCCGGCCTTCGGGCGGTTATTTTCGGGCGCGGCTGATCCCGCGGCCTATTTTTGGCACGCGGAGGACGCTCGCAAAGTCTCGCCCCATTCCGAGTCCGGCGGACGAAGTTGGCCAGCCCCCTGCCCCCAAGGCTATAGCCCACCCGTTTTTTGGCCATTTTTCCGCGGGCCGAACTTGGCGCGCCGGCCGTCGAGCGGTTAGTTTTGGGTGCGGCTTTGCCCGCGGCCTATTCTTGGCACGCGGAGGCCACTCGCAAAGTCTAACCCCATTTCGAGTCCGGCGGACGAAGTGGGCCAGTCCCTCCCCCCAAGGCTATAGCCCACCCGTTTTTTGGCCATTTTTCCGCGGGCCGAACTTGGCGCGCCGGCCGTCAGGCGGTTAGTTTTGGGTGCGGCTGTGCGCGCGACCTATTTTTGGCACGCAGAGGCCGCTCGTAAAGTCTCGCCCCATTCCGAGTCCGGCGGACGAAGTGGGCCAGCCCCTCCCCCTAAGGCTATAGCCCACCAGTTTTTTGGCCATTTTTCCGCTGGACGAACTTGGCGACCCGGCCTTCGGTCTGTTATTTTTGGGCGAGGCTGTACCAGCGGCCTATTTTTGGCATTCGGAGGCCGCTCGCAAAGTCTCTCCCATTCCGAGTCCGGCTGACGACGTGGGCCAGCCCTCCCCCTAAGGCTATAGCCCACTGTTTTTGGCTATTTTTCCGCTGGACGAACTTGGAAGCCCGGTCTTCGGGAGGTTATTTTTGGGCGCGGCTGTGCCCCCGGACTTTGTTTGGCACGTGGAGGCCGCTCGCAAAGTCTCGACCCATTCCGAGTCCGGCCGACGAAGTGGGCCAGCCCCTCCCGCCAAGGCTATAGCCCACCCGTTTTTTGGCCATTTTTCTGCTGGACGAACTTGGCGCCCCGGCCTTCGCGCGGTTATTTTTAGGCGCTGCTGTGCCCACGGCCTATTTTTGGTACGCAGAGGCCGCTCGCAAAGTTTTGCCCCATTCCGAGTCCGGCGGTCGAAGTTGGCCAGCCCCTGCCCCCAAGGCTATAGCCCACCCGTTTTTTGGCCATTTTTCCACTGGACAAACTTGGCGCCCCGGCCTTCGGGCCGTTATTTTTGGACACGGCTGTGCCCGCAGCCTATTTTTGGCACGCGAAGGCCGCTCGAAAAGTCTCGCCCCATTCCGAGTCCGGCGGACGAAGTTGGCCAGCCCCTCCCCCCAAGGCTATAGCCCGCCCGTTTATTGGCCCTTTTTACGCTGGGGGGTTTCGGCGCGCCGACCTTCGGGCGGTTATTTTTGTGCGCGGCTGTGCCCGTGGCCTACTTTTGGAACACGGAGGCCGCTCGCAAAGTCTCGCCCCATTCTGAGTCCGGCGGACGAAGTTGGCCAGCCCCTCCCCCCAAGGCTATAGCCCACCCATTTTTTGGCCATTTTTCCGCTGGACGAACTTGGCGGCCCGGCATTCGGGCTGTTATTTTTGGGCACGGCTGTGCCCATGGCCTATTTTGGGCACATGGAGGCTGCTCGCAAAGTCTCACCCCATTCCGTGTCCGGCGGACGAAGTTGGCCAGCCCCTCCCCCCAAGGCTATAGCCCACCCGTTTTTTGCCATTTTCCGCTTGGACGAACCTGACGCCCGGCCTTCGGGTGGTTATTTTTGGGCGTGACTGTGCCCGCGGCCTATTTTTGGCACGCGGAGGCAGCTCGCAAACTAACACACCAATCCGAGACCGGCGGACGAAGTTGGCACCCCCCTACACCCAAGGCTATTGCCCACCCGTTTGTTGGCCATTTTTCCGCTGGGCCAACTTGGCGCCCGGCCTTCGGGCGTTTATATTTAGGCGCCCAGTTGTGCCCGCGGCCTATTTTTGGCACGCGGAGGCCGCTCGCAAAATCTCGCCCAATTCGGAGTCCGGCGGACGAAGTTGGCCAACCCCTCCCCCCAAGGCTATAGCTCACCCGTTTTTTGGCCATTTTTCTGCTGGACGAAGTTGGCGCCCCGGCCTTCGGGTGGTTATATTTGGGCGCTGCTGTGCCCGCGGCCTATTTTTGGCACGCGGAGGCCGCTCGCAAAGTCTCGCCCCATTCCGAGTCCGGCGGACGAAGTTGGCCAGCCCCTCCCCCCGAGGCTATAGTCCACCCGTTTTTTGGCCATTTTTCCGCTGGGGGGTTTGGGCGCAACGACCTTCGGGGGGTTATGTTTGGGCGCGGCTGTGCCCGCACCCTATTTTTGGCACGCGGAGGCCGTTCGCAAAGCCTCGCCCCATTCCGAGTCCAGCGGACAAATTTGGCCAGCCCCTCCCCCCAAGGTTATAGCCCATCCGTTTTTTGGCCAATTTTCCGCTGCGGGGTTTGGGCGCCCCGGCCTTCGGGGGGTTATTTTTGGCCGCGGCTGTGCCCATGGCCTATTTTTGGCATGCAGAGGCTGCTCGTAAAGTCTCGCCCCATTCCGAGTCCGGCAGACGAAGTGGGCCAGCCCCACCACCCAAGGCTATAGCTCACCCGTTTTTGTGGCCTTTCTCCGCTGGACGAACAGGGCACCCCGGCCTATTTTTGACACGCGGCTGTGTCCGCGGCCTATTTTTGACACGCGGAGTCGACTCGCAAAGTCTCGCCCCATTCCGAGTCCGGCGGACGAAGTGGGCCAGCCCCTCCCCCCAAGGCTAAAGCCCACCCGTTTTTTGGCCATTTTTCCGCTGGACGAACTTGGCGCCCCGGCCTTCGGGCGGTTATTTTTGGGCGCGGCTGTGACCACGGCATATTTTTGGCATGCGGAGGCTGCTCGCAAAGTCTCGTCCCATTCCGAGTCCGGCGGACGAAGTCGGCCAGCCCCTCCCCCCAAGGCTATAGCCCACCCATTTTTTGGCCATTTTTCCGCTGGACGAACTTGGCGCCCCGGCCTTCGGGCGGTTATTTTCGGGCGCGGCTGATCCCGCGGCCTATTTTTGGCACGCGGAGGACGCTCGCAAAGTCTCGCCCCATTCCGAGTCCGGCGGACGAAGTTGGCCAGCCCCCTGCCCCCAAGGCTATAGCCCACCCGTTTTTTGGCCATTTTTCCGCGGGCCGAACTTGGCGCGCCGGCCGTCGAGCGGTTAGTTTTGGGTGCGGCTTTGCCCGCGGCCTATTCTTGGCACGCGGAGGCCACTCGTAAAGTCTAACCCCATTTCGAGTCCGGCGGACGAAGTGGGCCAGTCCCTCCCCCCAAGGCTATAGCCCACCCGTTTTTTGGCCATTTTTCCGCGGGCCGAACTTGGCGCGCCGGCCGTCAGGCGGTTAGTTTTGGGTGCGGCTGTGCGCGCGACCTATTTTTGGCACGCAGAGGCCGCTCGTAAAGTCTCGCCCCATTCCGAGTCCGGCGGACGAAGTTGGCCAGCCCCTCCCCCCAAGGCTATGGCCCACCCATTTTTTAGCTATTTTTCCGCTGGACGAACTTGGCGACCCGGCCTTCGGTCTGTTATTTTTGGGCGAGGCTGTACCCGCGGCCTATTTTTGGCATTCGGAGGCCGCTCGCAAAGTCTCTCCCCATTCCGAGTCCGGCTGACGTGGGCCAGCCCCTCCCCCTAAGGCTATAGCCCACCTGTTTTTTGGCCATTTTTCCGCTGGACGAACTTGGAAGCCCGGACTTCGGGAGGTTATTTTTGGGCGCGGCTGTGCCCCCGGACTTTGTTTGGCACGCGAAGGCCGCTCGCAGTCTCGACCCATTCCGAGTCCGGCCGACGAAGTGGGCCAGCCCCTCCCGCCAAGGCTATAGCCCACCCGTTTTTTGGCCATTTTTCTGCTGGACGAACTTGGCGCCCCGGCCTTCGCGCGGTTATTTTTAGGCGCTGCTGTGCCCACGGCCTATTTTTGGTACGCAGAGGCCGCTCGCAAAGTTTTGCCCCATTCCGAGTCCGGCGGTCGAAGTTGGCCAGCCCCTGCCCCCAAGGCTATAGCCCACCCGTTTTTTGGCCATTTTTCCACTGGACAAACTTGGCGCCCCGGCCTTCGGGCCGTTATTTTTGGACACGGCTGTGCCCGCAGCCTATTTTTGGCACGCGAAGGCCGCTCGTAAAGTCTCGCCCCATTCCGAGTCCGGCGGACGAAGTTGGCCAGCCCCTCCCCCCAAGGCTATAGCCCACTTGTTTTTTGGCCATTTTTCCGCTGGGGGGTTTGGGCGCGCCGACCTTCGGGCCGTTATTTTTGGCCACGGCTGTGACCGCTGCATATTTTTGGCACGCGGAGGCCGCTCGCAACGTCTCACCCCAGTCCGAGTCCGGCGGACGACGTCGGCCAGCCGATCCCCCCAAGGCTGTAGCCCACCCGTTTTTTGGCCATTTTTCCGCTGGGACGAACTTGGCGCTCCGGCCTTCGGGTTGTTATTTTTGGGCGCGGCTGTGCCATGCGCCTATTTTTGGTACACGGAGGCCGCTCGCAAAGTCTCGCCCCATTCCGAGTCCGGCGGACGAAGTTGGCCAGCCCCTCCCCCAAGGCGATAGCCCACCCGTTTTTTGGCCATTTTGCCGCTGGACGAACCTGACCTTGGCCTTCGGGTGGTTATTTTTGGGCGTGACTGTGCCCGCGGCCTATTTTTGGCACGCTGAGGCCGCTCGCACACTCTCAACCCATTCCGAGTCCGGCGGACGAAGTTGGCCAGCCCCTCCCCCAAGGCTATAGCCCACCCGTTTTTTGGCCATTTTTCCGCTGGACGAACTTGGCGCCCCGGCCTTCGGGCGTTTATATTTGGGCGCGGTTGTGCCCGCGGCCTATTTTTGGCACGCGGAGGCCGCTCGCAAAATCTCGCCCAATTCGGAGTCCGGCGGACGAAGTTGGCCAACCCTCCCCAAGGCTATAGCTCACCCGTTTTTGGCCATTTTTCTGCTGGACGAAGTTGGCGCCCGGCCTTGGTGGTTATATTTGGGCGCTGCTGTGCCCGCGGCCTATTTTTGCACGCGCGGAGGCCGCTCGCAAACTCTCGCCCCATTCCGAGTCCGGCGGACGAAGTTGGCCAGCCCCTCCCCCCGAGGCTATAGTCCACCCGTTTTTTGGCCATTTTTCCGCTGGGGGGTTTGGGCGCAATGACCTTCGGGGGGTTATGTTTGGGCGCGGCTGTGCCCGCACCCTATTTTTGGCACGCGGAGGCCGATCGCGCAGCCTCGCCCCATTCCGAGTCCAGCGGACAAATTTGGCCAGCCCTCCCCCCAAGGTTATAGCCCATCCGTTTTTTGGCCAATTTTCCGCTGCGGGGTTTGGGCGCCCCGGCCTTCGGGGGGTTATTTTTGGCCGCGGCTGTGCCCATGGCCTATTTTTGGCATGCAGAGGCTGCTCGTAAAGTCTCGCCCCATTCCGAGTCCGGCGGACGAAGTGGGCCAGCCCCACCACCCAAGGCTATAGCTCACCCGTTTTTGTGGCCTTTCTCCGCTGGACGAACAGGGCACCCCGGCCTATTTTTGACACGCGGCTGTGTCCGCGGCCTATTTTTGACACGCGGAGTCGACTCGCAAAGTCTCGCCCCATTCCGAGTCCGGCGGACGAAGTGGGCCAGCCCCTCCCCCCAAGGCTAAAGCCCACCCGTTTTTTGGCCATTTTTCCGCTGGACGAACTTGGCGCCCCGGCCTTCGGGCGGTTATTTTTGGGCGCGGCTGTGACCACGGCATATTTTTGGCATGCGGAGGCTGCTCGCAAAGTCTCGTCCCATTCCGAGTCCGGCGGACGAAGTCGGCCAGCCCCTCCCCCCAAGGCTATAGCCCACCCGTTTTTTGGCCATTTTTCCGCTGGACGAACTCGGCGCCCCGACGTTCGGGTGGTTATTTTTGGGCGCGGCTGTGCCCGCTTCCTATTTTTGGCATGCGGAGGCAAATCGCAATGTCTCGCCCCATTCCGAGTCCGGCGGACGAAGTTGGCCAGCCCCTCCACCCATGGCTATAGCCCACCCGTTTTTTGGCCATTTTTCCGCTGGGCGAACTTGGCGCCCCAGCCTTCGGGCAGTTATTTTTGGGCACGGCTGTGCCCGTAGCCTATTTTTGGCACGCGGAGGCCGCTCGCAAAGTCTCGCTCCATTCCGAGTCCGGCGGACGAAGTTGGCCAGCCCCTCCCCCCAAGGCTATAGCCCACCCGTTTTTTGGCCATTTTTCCGCTGGGGGGTTTGGGCGCACCGACCTTCAGGCGGTTATTTTTGGGCGCGGCTGTGCCCGTGGCCTATTTTTGGCAAGCAGAGGACACTCGCAAAGTCTCGCCCCATTCCGAGTCCGGCGGATGAAGTTGGCCAGCCCCTCCCCCAAGGCTATAGCCCACCCGCTTTTGCCATTTTTCCGCTGGGCGAACTTGGCGCCCGGCCTTGGGCGGTTTTTTTGGATGCGGCTGTGTCATGGCCTATTTTTGACACGCGAGTCCACTCACAAAGTCTCGCCCATTCCGAGTCCGGCGGACGAAGTTGGCCAGCCCCTCCCCCCAAGGCTATAGCCCACCCGTTTTTTGGCAATTTTTCCGCTGGATGGTTTGGGCGCGCCGACCTTCGGGTGGTTATTTTTGGGCGCGGCTGTGCCCACCGCCTATTTCTGGCATGCGGAGGCCGCTCGCAAAGTCTCGTCCCATTCCGAGTCCGGCGGACGAAGTTGGCCAGCCCCTCCCCCCAAGGCTATAGCCGACCCGTTTTTTGGCCATTTTTCCGCTGGACGAACTCGGCGCCCCGGCCTTCGGGCAGTTATTTTTGGGCGCGGCTGTGCCGGCAGCCTATTTTTGGCACGCGGAGGCCGCTCGCAAAGTCTCGCCCCATTCCGAGTCCGGCGGACGAAGTTGGCCAGCCCGTCCCCCCAAGGCTATAGCCCACCCATTTTTTGGCCATTTTTCCGCTGGGGGGTTTGGGCGCACTGACCTTCAGGTGGTTATTTTTGGGCGCGGCTGTACCCGTGGCCTATTTTTGGCACGCGGAGGCCACTCACAAAGTCTCGCCCCATTCCGAGTCCGGCGGACGAAGTTGGCCAGCCCCTCCCCCCAAGGCTATAGCCCACCCGTTTTTTGGCAATTTTTCCGCTGGATGGTTTGGGTGCGCCGACCTTCGGGGGGTTATTTTTGGGCGCGGCTGTGCCCGCTGCCTATTTTTGGTACGCGGAGGCCGCTCGCAAAGTCTCGCCCCATTCCGAGTCCGGCGGACGAAGTTGGCCAGCCCCTTCCCCCAAGGCTATAGCCCATCTGTTTTTTAGCCATTATTCCACTGGACGAACTTGGCGCCCCGGCCTTCGGGCAGTTATTTTTGGGCGCGGCTGTGCCGGCAGCCTATTTTTGGCACGCGGAGGCCGCTCGCAAAGTCTCGCCCCATTCCGAGTCCGGCGGACGAAGTTGGCTAGCCCCTCCCCCCAAGGCTATAGCCCACCCGTTTTTTTACCATTTTTCCGCTGTGGGGTTTGGGTGCGCCGACCTTCGGGGTGTTATTTTTGGTTGCGGCTATGACCGCGGCCTATTTCTTGCACGCGGAGGCCGCTCGCAAACTCTCGCCCCATTCCGAGTCCGGCGGACGAAGTTGGCCAGCCCCTCCCCCCAAGGCCATAGCCCACCTATTTTTTGGCCATTATTCCGCTGGACGAACTTGGCGCCCCGGCCTTCGGGCAGTTATTTTTTGGTGCAGTTGTGTTCGCGGCCTATTTTTGGCACGCGGAGGCCGCTTGCAAAGTCTCGCCCCATTCCGAGTCCGGCGGACGATGTTGGCCAGCCCCTCCCCCCAAGGCAACATCCCACCCGTCTTTTGGCCATTTTTCCACAGGGGGGTTTGGGCGCGCCGACGTTCGGGGGATTATTTTTGCACGCGGAGGCCGTTCGCAAAGTCTCGCCCCATTCCGAGTCCGGCGGACGAAGTTGGCCAGCCCCACCCCCCAATGCTATAGCCCACCCGTTGTTGGCCATTTTTCCGCTGGATTTAACATGGCGCCCGGCCTTCGGTGATTATTTTTGGGGGCGGCTGTGATCTCGGGCTATTTTTGGCCCGCGGAGGGCGCTCGCAAAGTCTCGTCCCATTCCGAGTCCGGCGGACGAAGTTGGCCACCCCTCCCCCCAAGGCTATAGCCCACTCGTTTTTTGGCCATTTTTCCGCTCGGGGGTTTTGGCGCGCCAACCTTCGGGGGGTTATTTTTGGGCGCGGCTGTGCCCGCGGCCTATTTTTGGCACGCGGAGGCCGCTCGCAAAGTCTCGTCCCATTCCGAGTCCGGCGGACGATGTTGGCCAGCCCCTCCCCCCAAGCCTATAGCCCACCCGTTTTTTTACCATTTTTCCGCTGGACGAACTTGGCGCC
The DNA here is from genome assembly GCA_030444885.1 of Citrus sp. QX-2021. Classification (NCBI taxonomy): domain Eukaryota; kingdom Viridiplantae; phylum Streptophyta; class Magnoliopsida; order Sapindales; family Rutaceae; genus Citrus; species Citrus sp. QX-2021. Next base: position 28,715 of record JAUJEF010000291.1, on the reverse strand, counting down.
CCGGCCTTCGGGGCTTATTATTGGGGGCGGCTGTGCCCGCGGGCTATTTTTGGCCCGCGGAGGCCGCTCGCAAAGTCTCGCCCCATTCCTAGTCCGGCGGACGAAGTTGGCCACCCCTCCCCCTAAGGCTATACCCACTCGTTTTTTGGCCATTTTTCCGCTGGGGGTTTGGGCGCGCCAACTTTCGGGGGGTTATTTTTGGGCGCGGCTGTGCCCGCAGCCTATTTTTGGCACGCGGAGGCCGCTCCCAAAGTCTCGCCCCATTCCGAGTTCGGCGGACGAAGTTGGCCAGCCCCTCCCCCCAAGGCTATAGCCCACCCATTTTTTGGCCATTTTTCCGCTGGACGAACTTGGCGCCCCGGCCTTCGGGCCGTTATTTTTGGGCGCGGCTGTGCCCACGGCCTATTTTTGGCACGCGGAGGCCGCTCCCAAAGTCTCGCCCCATTCCGAGTTCGGCGGACGAAGTGGGCCAGCCCCTCCCGCCAGGGCTATAGCCCACCCATTTTTTGGCCATTTTTCCGCTGGGGGGTTTGGGCGCGCCGGCTTTCGGGGGATTATTTTTGGGAGAGGCTGTGCCCGCAGCCTATTTTTTGCACGCGAAGGCCACTCGCAAAGTCTCGCCCCATTCCGAGTCCGGCGGACGAAGTTGGCCAGCCCCTCCCCCCAAGGCTATAGCCCACCCATTTTTTGGCCATTTTTCCGCTGGACGAACTTGGCGCCCCGGCCTTCGGGAGGTTTTTTTTGGACGCGGCTGTGTCCGCGACCTATTTTTGACACGCGGAGTCCACTCGCAAAGTATCGCCCCATTCCGAGTCCGGCGGACGAAGTGGGCCAGCCCCTCCCCCAAGGCTAAAGCCCACCCGTTTTTGGCCATTTTCCGCTGGGACGAACTTGGCGCCCCGGCCTTCGGGCGGTTATTTTTGGGCGCGGCTGTGACCACGGAATATTTTTGGCATGCGGAGGCCGCTCGCAAAGTCTCGCCCCATTCCGAGGCCGGCGGACGAAGTTGGCCAGCCCCTCCACCCAAGGCTATAGCCCACCCGTTTTTTGGCAATTTTTCCGCTGGATGGTTTGGGCGCGCCGACCTTCGGGCGGTTATTTTTGGGCGCGGCTGTGCCCGCCGCCTATTTCTGGAATGCGGAGGCCGCTCGCAAAGTCTCGTCCCATTCCGAGTCCGGCGGACGAAGTGGGCCAGCCCCTCCCCCCAAGGCTATAGCCTACCCGTTTTTTGGCCATTTTTGCGCTGGTGGGATTTGGTGCCGCGAACTTGGGGGGGTTATTTTTGGGCGCGGCTGTGCCCGTGTCCTATTTTTGGCACGCGGAGACCACTCGCAAAGTCTCGCCCCATTCCGAGTCCGGTGGACGAAGTTGGGCTGCCCCTCCACCCATGGCTATAGCCCACCCGTTTTTTGGCCATTTTTCCGCTGGGCGAACTTGGCGCCCCGGCCTTCGGGCAGTTATTTTTGGGCGCGGCTGTGCCCGCGGCCTATTTTTGGCACGCGGAGGCCGCTCGCAAAGTCTCGCCCCATTCCGAGTCCGGCGGATGAAGTTGGCCAGCCCCTCCCCCCAAGGCTATAGCCCACCCGTTTTTTGGCCATTTTTCCGCTGGGGGGTTTGGGCGCACCGACCTTCAGGCGGTTATTTTTGGGCGCGGCTGTGCCCGTGGCCTATTTTTGGCACGCGGAGGACACTCGCAAAGTCTCGCCCCATTCCGAGTCCGGCGGATGAAGTTGGCGAGCCCCTCCCCCCAAGGCTAAAGCCCACCCGTTTTTTGGCCATTTTTGCGCTGGACGAACTTGGCGCCCCGGCCTTCGGGCGGTTATTTTTGAGCGAGGCTGTGCCCACGGCATATTTTTGGCACGCGGAGGCCGCTCGCAAAGTCTCGCCCCATTCCGAGTCCGGCGGACAAAGTTGGCCAGCCCCTCCCCCCAAGGCTATAGCCCACCCGTTTTTTGGCCATTTTTCCGCTGGACGAACTTGGCGCCCCGGACTTCGGACGGTCATTTTTGGGCGCGGCTGTGCCCGCGGCCTATTTTTGGCACGAGGAGGCCGCTCGTAAAGTCTCGCCCCATTCCGAGTCCGGCGGACGAAGTTGGCCAGCCCCTTCCCCCAAGGCTATAGCCCACCCGTTTTTTGGCCATTTTTCCGCTGAGGGGATTGGGCGCGCCGACCGTCGGTCGGTTATTTTTGGGCGCGGCTGTGTCCGTGGCCTATTTTTGGCACGCGGGGGACACTCGCAAAGTCTCGCCCCATTCCGAGTCCGGCGGATGAAGTTGGCCAGCCCCTCCCCCCAAGGCTATAGCCCACCCGTTTTTTTGCCATTTTTCCGCTGGGCGAACTTGGCGCCCCGGCCTTCGGGCGGTTATTTTTGGGCGCGGCTGTGCCCACGGCTTATTTTTGGCACGCGGAGGCCGCTCGCAAAGTCTCACCCCATTCCGAGTCCGGCGGACGAAGTGGGCCAGCCCCTCCCCCCAAGGCTATAACCCACCCGTTTTTTGGCCATTTTTCCGCTGGACGAACATGGCACCCCGGCCTTCGGGCGGTTATTTTTGGGCGCGGCTGTGCCCACGGCCTATTTCTGGCACGCGCAGGCCGCTCGGAAAGTCTCGCCCCATTCCGAGTCCGGCAGACGAAGTTGGCCAGCCCCTCCCCCCAAGGCTATAGCCCACCCGTTTTTTGGCCATTTTTCAGCTGGACGAATTTGGCGCCCCGGCCTTCGGGCGGTTCTTTTTGGGCGCGGTTGTGCCCGCGGCCTATTGTTGGTAGACGGAGACCGCTCGCAAAGTCTCGCCCCATTCCGAGTCTAGCGAACGAAGTCAGCCAGCCCCTCCCCCCAAGGCTATAGCCCACCCGTTTTTTGGCCATTTTTCCGCTGGACGAACTTGGCGCCCCGGACTTTGGACGGTCATTTTTGGTCGCGGCTGTGCCCGCGGCCTATTTTTGGCACGAGGAGGCCGCTCATAAAGTCTCGCCCCATTCCGAGTCCGGCGGACGAAGTTGGCCAGCCCCTTCCCCCAAGGCTATAGCCCACCCGTTTTTTGGCCATTTTTCCGCTGAGGGGATTGGGCGCGCCGACCATCGGTCGGTTATTTTTGGGCGCGGCTGTGTCCGTGGCCTATTTTTGGCACGCGGGGGACACTCGCAAAGTCTCGCCCCATTCCGAGTCCGGCGGATGAAGTTGGCCAGCCCCTCCCCCCAAGGCTATAGCCCACCCGTTTTTTTGCCATTTTTCCGCTGGGCGAACTTGGCGCCCCGGCCTTCGGGCGGTTATTTTTGGGCGCGGCTGTGCCCTCGGCTTATTTTTGGCACGCGGAGGCCGTTCGCAAAGTCTCACCCCATTCCGAGTCCGGCGGACGAAGTGGGCCAGCCCCTCCCCCCAAGGCTATAACCCACCCGTTTTTTGGCCATTTTTCCGCTGGACGAACTTGGCGCGCCGGCGTTGGACGGTTATTTTTGGCGCTGGCTGTGCCGGCGGCCTATTTTTGCACGCGGAGGCCGCTTCGCAGTTTCATCCCATTCCGAGTCCGGCGGACGAAGTTGGCGAGCCCCTCCCCCCAAGGCTATAACCCACCCGTTTTTTGGCCATTTTTCCGCGGGGCGGTTTGGGCGCGCCGACCTTCGGGCGGTTTTTTTTGGGCGCGGCTGTGTCCGCGGCCTATTTTTGGCACGCGGAGACCACTCGCAAAATCTCGCCCCATTCCGAGTCCGGCGGACGAAGTTGGCCAGCCCCTCCCCCCAAGGCTATAGCCCACCCGTTTTTTGGCCATTTTTCCGCTGGGGGGTTTGGGCGCACCGACCTTCAGGCGGTTATTTTTGGGCGCGGCTTTGCCCGTGGCATATTTTTGGCACGCGGGGGACACTCGCAAAGTCTCGCCCCATTCCGAGTCCGGCGGATGAAGTTGGCCAGCCCCTCCCCCCAAGGCTATAGCCCACCCGTTTTTTTGCCATTTTTCCGCTGGGCGAACTTGGCGCCCCGGCCTTCGGGCGGTTATTTTTGGGCGCGGCTGTGCCCACGGCTTATTTTTGTCACGCGGAGGCCGCTCGCAAAGTCTCACCCCATTCCGAGTCCGGCGGACGAAGTTGGCCAGCCCCTCCCCCCAAGGCTATAACCCACCCGTTTTTTGGCCATTTTTCCGCTGGACGAACTTGGCGCCCCGCCTTCGGCGGTTATTTTTAGCGCGGCTGTGCCCACGGCCTATTCCTGGCACGCGGAGGCCGCTCGGAAAGTCTCGCCCCATTCCGAGTCCGGCAGACGAAGTTGGCCAGCCCCTCCCCCCAAGGCTATAGCCCACCCGTTTTTTGGCCATTTTTCAGCTGGACGAACTTGGCGCCCCGGCCTTCGGGCGGTTCTTTTTGGGCGCGGTTGTGCCCGTGGCCTATTGTTGGCAGACGGAGACCGCTCGCAATGTCTCGCCCCATTCCGAGTCTAGCGAACGAAGTCGGCCAGCCCCTCCCCCCAAGGCTATAGCCCACCCGTTTTTTGGCCATTTTTACGCTGGACGAACTTGGCGCCCCGGAGTTCGGACGGTCATTTTTGGGCGCGGCTGTGCCATGCCAATTTTTGGCACGAGGAGGCCGCTCGTAAAGTCTCGCCCCATTCCGAGTCCGCGGATGAAGTTGGCGAGCCCCTTCCCCAAGGCTAAAGCCCACCCGTTTTTGGCCATTTTTGCGCTGGACGAACTTGGCGCCCGGCCTTCGGGCGGTTATTTTGGGCGAGGCTGTGCCCACGGCATATTTTGGCACGCGGAGGCCGCCGCAAAGTCTCGCCCCATTCCGAGTCCGGCGGACGGTTGGCCAGCCCTCCCCCCAAGGCTAAAGCCCACCCGTTTTTTGGCCATTTTTCCGCTGGACGAACATGGCGCCCCGGCCTTCGGGTGGTTATTTTTGGGCGCGGCTGTGCCCGAGGCCTATTTATGTCAATCAGAGGCAGCTCGCAATGTCTCACCCCATTCCGAGTCCGGGCGGACGAAGTTGGCCAGCCCTACCCCCAAGGCTATAGCCCAGCCGTTTTTTGGCCATTTTTCCGCGGGACGAACTTGGCGCCCCGGCCTTCGGGCAGTTATTTTTGGGCGCGGCTATGCCCGCGGCCTATTTTTGGCACACGGAGGCTGCTCGCAATGTCTCACCCCATTCCGAGTCCGGCGGACGAAGTTGGCCAGCCCCTCCCCCCAAGGCTATAGCCCACCCGTTTTTTGGCCATTTTTCAGCTGGACGAACTTGGCGCCCCGGCCTTCGGTGGGTTATTTTTGGGCGCGGCAGTACCTGTGGCCTATTTTTAGCACGCGCGAGGCCTCTCGCAATGTCTCGTCCCATTCCGAGTCCGCGGACGAAGTTGGCCAGCCCTCCCCAAGGCGATAGCCCACCCGTTTTTTTGACATTTTTCAGCTGGACGAACTTGGCGCCCGGCCTTCGGTGGGTTATTTTGGGCGCGGCAGTACCCACGGCCTATTTTTGCCACGCGGAAGGTGCTCGCAAAGTCTCGCCCCATTCCGAGTCCGCGGACGAAGTTGGCCAGCCCCTCCCCAAGGCTATAGCCCACCCGTTTTTTGGCCATTTTTCCGCTGGGGGGTTTGGGCGCGCCGACCTTCGGGGGTTTATTTTTGGGTGAAGCTGGGCCCGCGGGCTATTTTTGGCACGCGGAGGCCGCTCGTAAAGGCTCGCCCCATTCCGATACCGGCGGACGAAGTTGGCCAGCCCCACCCCCCAAGGCTATAGCCCACCCGTTTTATGGACATTTTTCAGCTGGACAAACTTGGGCCCCGCCTTCGGTGGTTACTTTTAAGGCGGCTGTGGCCGCGGCCTATTTTTGGCATGCGGAGGCCGCTCGCAATGTCTCGCCCCTTTCCGAGTCCAGCGGACGAAGTTGGCCGGCCCCTCCCCCCAAGGCTATAGCCCACCCGTTTTTTGGCCATTTTTCCGCTGGACGAACTTGGCGCCCCGGCCTTCGGGGGGTTATTTTTGGGCGTGGCTGTACCCGCGGCCTATTTTTGGCATGCGGAGGCCGCTCGCAAAGTCTCTCCCCATTCCGAGTCCGGCGGACGAAGTGGGCCAGCCCCTCCCCCCAAGGCTATAGCCCACCCGTTTTTTGGCCATTTTTCCGCTGGACGAACTTGGCGCCCCGGCCTTCGGGGGTTATTTTTGGGCGTGGCTGTACCCGCGGCCTATTTTTGGCACGCGGAGGCCGCTCGCAAAGTCTCGCCTCATTCCGAGTCCGGCGGACGAAGTTGGCCAGCCCTTCCCCCCAAGGCTATAGCCCACCCGTTTTTTGGCCATTTTTCTGCTGGACGAACTTGCGCCACGGCCTTCGGGGGGTTATTTATGGTCGCGGCTGTGCCCGTGGCCTATTTTTGGCACGCGGAGGCACCTCGCAAAGTCTCGCGCCATTCCGAGTCCGGCGGACGAAGTCGGCCAGCCCCACCCCCCAAGGCTATAGCCCACCCGTTTTTGTGGCCTCTTTCCGCTGGACGAACTTGGCGCCCCGGCCTTCGGGTGGGTATTTTTGGGCGCGGCTGTGCCCGCGGCCTATTTTTGGCACACGGAGGCGGCTCGCAAAGTCTCGCGCCATTCCGAGTCCGCGGACGGTTGGCCAGCCCCACCCCCAAGGCTATAGCCCACCCGCTTTTGTGGCCTCTTTCCGCTGGACGAACTTGGCGCCCCGGCCTTCGGGCGGGTATTTTTGGACGCGGCTGTGCCCGTGGCTAATTTTTGGCACGCGGAGGCCGCTTGCAAAGTCTCGCCCCATTCCGAGTCCGGCGGACGAACTTCGCCCGCACCCCCCACCCGTTTTTTGGCCATTTTTCCGCTGGGGGGTTTTGGCATCACGACCTTCGACCTTATTTTTGGGCGCGGCTTTGCCCGTGGCTTATTTTTGGCACCCCGAGGCCCCTCGCATAGTCTAGCCCCATTACGAGTCCGGCGAACGAATCGCCCTGCGCCCCCACCAAGGCTATAGCCCACTCGTTTTTTCGCCATTTTTCCCCTGGTGGCTTTTGTCACCACGATATCCCGGCTATTATTTTCGGGCGCGGCTTTGCCCACGGCTTATTTTTGGCAGCCCGATACCCTCGCAGTCTCTCCCCATTCCGAGTCCGGCGGAAGAACTTCGTCCTCGCCCCCCACCAAGGCTATAGCCCACCCGTTTTTTGGCCATTTTTCCGCTGGGGGGTTTTGGGACCACGACCTTCGGGCGCTTATTTTTGGGCGTGACTTTGCCCACGGCTTATTTTTCGCACCCCGAGGCCCCTCGCAAAGTCTCGCCCCATTCCGAGTCCGGCGGACGAACTTCGCCCGCTCCCCCCACCAAGGCTATAGCCCACTCGTTTTTTGGCCATTTTTCCGCGGGGGGGTTTTGGCATCACGATCTTCGGGTGCTTATTTTTGGGCGTGGCTTTGCCCGCAGCTTATTTTTGGCACCCCGAGGCCCCTCGCAAAGTCTCGCCCCATTCCGAGTCCGGCGGACGAATTTCGCCCGCACCCCCCACCCGTTTTTTGGCCATTTTTCCGCTGGGGGATTTTGGCACCACGACCTTCGGGACCTTATTTTTGGGCGCGGCTTTTCCCGTGGCTTATTTTTGGCACACCGAGGCCCCTCGCAAAGTCTCACCCCATTCCAAGTCCGGCGGACGGACTTCGCCCGCGCCCCCCACCAAGGCTATAGCCCACCCGTTTTTTGGCCATTTTTCCGCTGGGGGGTTTTGGCATGACGACCTTCGGGCGCTTATTTTTCGGCGCGGCATTGCCCGCGGCTTATTTTTGGCACCCCGTGGACCCTCGCAAAGTCTCACCCCATTCCGAGTCCGGCGGACGAAATTCGCCCGCGCCCCCCACCATGGCCATAGCCCACCCGTTTTTTGGCCATTTTTCCGTTGGGGGGTTTTCGGACCACGACCTTCGGGCGCTTATTTTTGCGGGCGGCTTTGCCCGGGGCTTATTTTTGGCACCCCGAGACCCCTCGCAAAGGCTCGCCCCATTCCGAGTCCGGCGGACGAACTTCGCCCGCGCCCCCCACCAAGGCTATAGCCCACCCGTTTTTTGGCCATTTTTCCGCTGGGGGGTTTTGGCACCACGACCTTCGGGCGCTTATTTTTGGGCGCGGCTTTGCCCGCAGCTTATTTTTGGCACCACGAGGCCCCTCGTAAAGTCTCGACCCATTCCGAGTCCGGCGGACGAACTTCGCCCGCGCCCCCCACCAAGGCTATAGCCCACCCGTTTTTTGGCCATTTTTCCGCTGGGGGGTTTTGGCACCACGATCTTCAGGCACTTATATTTGGGCGCGGCTTTGCCCACGGCTTATTTTTGGCACCCCGAGGCCCTTCGCATAGTCTCGCCCCATTCAGAGACCGGCGGACGAACTTCGCCCGCGCCCCCCACCAATGCTATAGCCCACCCGTTTTTTGGCCATTTTTTCGCTGGGGGGTTTTGGCACCACGACCTTCGGGCGCTTATTTTTGGGCGCGGCTTTGCCCGCGGCTTATTTTTGGCACCCCGAGGCCCCTCGTAAAGTCTCGACGCATTCCGAGTCCGGCGGACGAACTTCGCCCGCGCCCCCCACCAAGGCTATAGCCCACCCGTTTTTTGGCCATTTTTCTGCTGGGGGGTTTTGGCACCACGACCTTCGGGCGCTTATTTTTGGGCGTGGCTTTGCCCGCGGCTTATTTTTCATACCCCGAGGCCCCTCGCAAAGTCTCGCCGCATTCCGAGTCCGGCGGACGAACTTCGCCCGCTCCCCCCACCAAGGCTATAGCCCACTCGTTTTTTGGCCATTTTTCCGCTGGGGGGTTTTGGCACCACTATCTTCGGGCGCTTATTTTTGGGCGTGGTTTTTTCCGAGGCTTATTTTTGGCACCCCGAGGCCCCGTACAATGTCTTGCCCCATTCCGAGTCCGGCGGACGAACTTCGCCCGCGCCCCCGACCAAGGCTATAGCCCACCCGTTTGTTGGCCATTTTTCCGCTGGGGGGTTTTGGCACCACGACCTTCGGGAGATTATTTTTGGGCGCCGCTTTGCCCGCGGCTTATTTTTGGTACCCCGAGGCCCCTCGCAAAGTCTCACCCCATTCCGAGTCCGGCGGACGAAGTTGGCCAGCCCCTCCCCCCAAGGCTATAGCCCACCCATTTTTTGGCCATTTTTCCGCTGGACGAACTTGGCGCCCCGGCCTTCGGGGTTTATTTTTGGGCGTGGCTGTACCCACGGCCTATTTTTGGCATGCGGAGGCCGCTCGCAAAGTCTCGCCCCATTCCGAGTCCGGCGGACGAAGTTGGCCAGCCCTTCCCCCCAAGGTTATAGCCCACCCGTTTTTTGGCCATTTTTCTGCTGGACGAACTTGCGCCACGGCCTTCGGGGGGTTATTTATGGGCGCGGCTGTGCCCGTGGCCTATTTTTGGCACGCGGAGGCCGTTCGCAAAGTCTCGCCCCATTCAGAGTCCGGCGGACGAAGTGGACCAGCCCCTCCACCCAAGGCTATAGCCCACCCGTTTTTTGGCAATTTTTCCGCTGGACGAACTTGCGCCACGGCATTCGGGGGGTTATTTTTGGGCGCGGCTGTGCCCGTGGCCTATTTTTGGCACGCGGAGGCCGCTCACAAATTCTTGCCCCATTCCGAGTCCGGCGGACGAAGTTGGCCAGCCCCTCCCCCCAAGGCTATAGCCCACCCGTTTTTTGGCCATTTTTCAGTTGAACGAACTTGGCGCCCCGGTCTTCGGTGGGTTATTTTCGGGCGCGGCTGTACCCGAGGCCTATTTATAGCATGCGGAGGCCGCTCGCAAAGTCTCACCCCATTCCGAGTCCGGCGGACGAAGTTGGCCTGCCCCTCCCCCCAAGGCTATAGCCCACCCGCTTTTGGCCATTTTTCCGCTGGGGTTTGGGCGCGCCAACCTTTGGGTGGTTATTTTGGGCGCGGCTGTGCCAGCGGACTATTTTTGCACGCGTGAGGCCGCTTCGCAAAGTCTCGCCTCGCTCCGAGTCCGCGGACGAAGGTTGCCAGCCCCTCCCCCCAAGGCTATAGCCCACCCGTTTTTTGGCCATTTTTCCGCTGGACGAACTTCGCGCCCCGGCCTTCGGGCGGTTAGTTTTGGGCGCGGCTGTGCCCGCGGCCTATTTTTGGTACGCGGAGGCCGCTCGCAATGTCTCGCCCCATTCCGAGTCCGGCGAACGGAGTTGGCCAGCCCCTCCCCCCAAGGCTATAGCCCACCCGTTTTTTGGGCATTTTTCCGCCGGACGAACTTGGCGCCCCGGCCTTCGGGGGGTTATTTTTGAGCGCGGCTGTGCCCGCAGCCTATTTTTGGCACGCACAGGCCGCTCGCAAAGTCTCGCCCCATTCCGAGTCCAGCGGACGAAGTTGGCCGGCCCCTCCCCCCAAGGCTATAGCCCACCCGTTTTTTGGCCATTTTTCCGCTGGACGAACTTGGCGCCCCGGCCTTCGGGGGGTTATTTTTGGGCGTGGCTGTGCCCGCGGCCTTTTTTTGGCATGCGGAGGCCGCTCGCAAAGTCTCTCCCCATTCCGAGTCCGGCGGACGAAGTGGGCCAGCCCCTCCCCCCAAGGCTATAGCCCACCCGTTTTTTGGCCATTTTTCCGCTGGACGAACTTGGCGCCCGGCTTCGGGGTTATTTTTAAGGCGTGGCTGTACCAAGCGGCCTATTATTGGCACGCGGAGGCTGCTCGCAAAGTCTCGCCTCATTCCGAGTCCGCGGACGGTTGGCCAGCCCTTTCCCCAAGGCTATAGCCCACCCGCTTTTGGCCATTTTTATGCTGTACGAACTTGCGCCACGGCCTTCGGGGGGTTATTTATGGTCGCGGCTGTGCCCGTGGCCTATTTTTGCACGCTGGAGGCACTCGCAAAGTCTCGCGCCATTCCGAGTCCGCGGACGAAGTCGGCCAGCCCCACCCCCAAGGCTATAGCCCACCCGCTTTTGTGGCCTCTTTCCGCTGGACGAACTTGGCGCCCGGCCTTCGGGCGGGTATTTTTGGCGCGGCTGTGCCCGCGGCCTATTTTTGGCACACGGAGGCGGCTCGCAAAGTCTCGCGCCATTCCGAGTCCGGCGGACGGTTGGCCAGCCCCACCCCCAAGGCTATAGCCCACCCGCTTTTGTGGCCTCTTTCCGCTGGACGAACTTGGCGCCCGGCCTTCGGGCGGGTATTTTTGGACGCGCTGTGCCTGTGGCTAATTTTTGCACGCGGAGGCCGCTTGCAAAGTCTCGCCCCATTCCGAGTCCGGCGGATTTAACTCGCCCGCACCCCCACCCGCTTTTTGGCCATTTTTCCGCTGGGGTTTTGGCATCACGACCTTCGACCTTATTTTTGGGCGCGGCTTTGCCTGCGTGGCTTATTTTTTTGGCACCCCGAGGCCCTCGCATAGTCTAGCCCCATTACGAGTCCGCGAACGAACTTCGCCTCGCGCCCCACAAAGGCTATAGCCCACTCGTTTTTTGGCCATTTTTCCGCTGGTGGGTTTTGGCACCACGATATTCGGGCGATTATTTGTGGGCGCGGCTTTGCCCACGGCTTATTTTTGGCAGCCCGATACCCCTCGCAAAGTCTCTCCCCATTCCGAGTCCGGCGGAAGAACTTCGTCCTCGCCCCCCACCAAGGCTATAGCCCACCCGTTTTTTGGCCATTTTTCCGCTGGGGGGTTTTGGGACCACGACCTTCGGGCGCTTATTTTTGGGCGTGACTTTGCCCACGGCTTATTTTTCGCACCCCGAGGCCCCTCGCAAAGTCTCGCCCCATTCCGAGTCCGGCGGACGAACTTCGCCCGCTCCCCCCACCAAGGCTATAGCCCACTCGTTTTTTGGCCATTTTTCCGCGGGGGGGTTTTGGCATCACGATCTTCGGGTGCTTATTTTTGGGCGTGGCTTTGCCCGCAGCTTATTTTTGGCACCCCGAGGCCCCTCGCAAAGTCTCGCCCCATTCCGAGTCCGGCGGACGAATTTCGCCCGCACCCCCCACCCGTTTTTTGGCCATTTTTCCGCTGGGGGATTTTGGCACCACGACCTTCGGGACCTTATTTTTGGGCGCGGCTTTTCCCGTGGCTTATTTTTGGCACACCGAGGCCCCTCGCAAAGTCTCACCCCATTCCAAGTCCGGCGGACGGACTTCGCCCGCGCCCCCCACTAAGGCTATAGCCCACCCGTTTTTTGGCCATTTTTCCGCTGGGGGTTTTGCCACCACGACCATCGGGCGCTTATTTTTGGGCACGACTTTGTCCGCGGCTTATTTTTGGTACCCCGAGGCCCCTCGCAACGTCTCGCCCCATTCCGAGTCCGGCGGACAAACTTCGCCCGCGCCCCCCACCAAGGCTATAGCCCACCCGTTTTTTGGCCATTTTTCCGTTGGGGGGTTTTGGCACCACGACCTTCGGGCGCTTATTTTTGGGAGCGGCTATGCCCGCGGCTAATTTTTGGCACCCCGAGGCCCCTCGCAAAGGCTCGCCCCATTCCGAGTCCGGCGGACGAACTTCGCCCGCGCCCCCCACCAAGGCTATAGCCCACCCGTTTTTTGGCCATTTTTCCGCTGGGGGGTTTTTGCACCACGACCTTCGGGCGCTTATTTTTGGGCGCGGCTTTGCCCGCAGCTTATTTTTGGCACCACGAGGCCCCTCGTAAAGTCTCGACCCATTCCGAGTCCGGCGGACGAACTTCGCCCGCGCCCCCCACCAAGGCTATAGCCCACCCGTTTTTTGGCCATTTTTCCGCTGGGGGGTTTTGGCACCACGATCTTCAGGCACTTATATTTGGGCGCGGCTTTGCCCACGGCTTATTTTTGGCACCCCGAGGCCCTTCGCATAGTCTCGCCCCATTCAGAGACCGGCGGATTTCCATCTCGCCTCGCGCCCCCACCAATGCTATAGCCCACCCGCTTTTGGCCATTTTTTCGCTGGGGGTTTTGGCACCACGACCTTCGGGCGCTTATTTTTGGGCGCGGCTTTGCCAACGGCTTATTTTTGGCACCCCGAGGCCCTCGTAAAGTCTCGACGCATTCCGAGTCCGCGGACGACTTCGCCGCGCCCCCACCAAGGCTATAGCCCACCCGCTTTTGGCCATTTTTCTGCTGGGGTTTTGGCACCACGACCTTCGGCGCTTATTTTTGGGCGTGGCTTTGCCCGCGGCTTATTTTTCATACCCGAGGCCCCTCGCAAAGTCTCGCCGCATTCCGAGTCCGGCGGACGAATCTCGCCCGCTCTCCCACCAAGGCTATAGCCCACTCGTTTTTTGGCCATTTTTCCGCTGGGGGGTTTTGGCACCACTATCTTCGGGCGCTTATTTTTGGGCGTGGTTTTTTCCGAGGCTTATTTTTGGCACCCCGAGGCCCCGTACAATGTCTTGCCCCATTCCGAGTCCGGCGGACGAACTTCGCCCGCGCCCCCGACCAAGGCTATAGCCCACCCGTTTGTTGGCCATTTTTCCGCTGGGGGGTTTTGGCACCACGACCTTCGGGAGATTATTTTTGGGCGCCGCTTTGCCCGCGGCTTATTTTTGGTACCCCGAGGCCCCTCGCAAAGTCTCACCCCATTCCGAGTCCGGCGGACGAACCTCACCCGCGCCCCCCACCAAGGCTATAGCCCACCCGTTTTTTGGCCATTTTTCCGCTGGGGGGTTTTGGCACCACGACCTTCGGGGGCTTATTTTTGGGCGCGGCTTTGCCCGCGGCTTATTTTTGGTACCCCGAGACCCCTCGCAAAGTCTCACCCCATTCCGAGACCGGCGGACGAACTTCGCCCGCGCCCCCCACCAAGGCTATAGCCCACCCGTTTTTTGGCCATTTTTCCGCTGGGGGGTTTTGGCACCACGACCTTCGGGCGCTTATTTTTGGGCGCGGCTTTGTCCGCGGCTTATTTTTGGCACCCCGAGGCCCCTCGCAAAGTCTCGGCCCACTCCGAGTCCGGCGGACGAACTTCGCCCGCGCCCCCCTCCAAGGCTATAGCCCACCCGTTTTTTGGCCATTTTTCCGCTGGTGGGTTTCTGCACCACGACCTTCGGGCGCTTATTTTTGGGCGTGGTTTTGTCCGAGGCTTATTTTTGGCACCCCGAGGCCCCGTACAATGTCTCGCCCCATTCCGAGTCCGGCGGACGAAACCGCCTCAGCGCCCCGACTCAAGGCTATAGCCCACCCGTTTTTTGGCCATTTTTCCGCTGGGGGGTTTTGGCACCACGACCTTCGTGAGATTTTTTTTGGGCGCCGGTTTTTCAGCGGCTTTTTTTTGGGACCCCGAGGCCCCTCGCAAAGTCTCACCCCATTCCGAGTCCGCGGACGAACCTCACCTCGCGCCCCCACCAAGGCTATAGCCCACCCGCTTTTGGCCATTTTTCCGCTGGGGTTTTGGCACCACGACCTTCGGGGCTTATTTTTAGGGCGCGGCTTTGCCCGCGGCTTATTTTTGGCACCCCGAGACCCTCGCAAAGTCTCACCCCATTCCGAGACCGGCGGATTTAACTCGCCCGCGCCCCCACCAAGGCTATAGCCCACCCGCTTTTGGCCATTTTTCCGCTGGGGTTTGGGCACCACGACCTTCGGGCACTTATTTTTGGGCGCAGCTTTACCCCGGCTTATTTTTGGCACCCCGAGGCCCCTCGCAAAGTCTCGCCCCATTCCGAGTCCGGGGCGGACGAACTTCGCCTCACGCCCCCCACTCAAGGCCAGAGCTTCCACCCGTTTTTGGCCATTTTTCCGCTGGGGTTTTGTCACCACGACCTTCGGGAGATTATTTTGGGCGCCGCTTTGCCCAGCGGCTTATTTTTGTACCCCGAGGCCCCTCGCAAAGTCTCACCCCATTCCGAGTCCGGCGGACGAACCTCACCCGCGCCCCCCACCAAGGCTATAGCCCACCCGTTTTTTGGCCATTTTTCCGCTGGGGGGTTTTGGCACCACGACCTTCGGGGGCTTATTTTTGGGCGCGGCTTTGCCCGCGGCTTATTTTTGGCACCCTGAGACCCCTCGCAAAGTCTCACCCCATTCCGAGACCGGCGGACGAACTTCGCCCGCGCCCCCCACCAAGGCTATAGCCCACCCGTTTTTTGGCCATTTTTCCGCTGGGGGGTTTGGGCACCATGACCTTCGGGCACTTATTTTTGGGCGCAGCTTTGCCCGCGGCTTATTTTTGGCACCCCGAGGCCCCTCGCAAAGTCTCGCCCCATTCCGAGTCCGGCGGACGAACTTCGCCCGCGCCCCCCACCAAGGCTATAGCCCACCCGTTTTTTGGCCATTTTTCCGCTGGTGGGTTTCTGCACCACGACCTTCGGGCGCTTTTTTTTGGGCGTGGTTTTGTCCGAGGCTTATTTTTGGCACCCCGAGGCCCCGTACAATGTCTCGCCCCATTCCGAGTCCGACGGACGAACTTCGCCCGCGCCCCCGACCAAGGCTATAGGCCACCCGTTTGTTGGCCATTTTTCCGCTGGGGGGTTTTGGCACCACGACCTTCGGGAGATTATTTTTGGGCGCCGCTTGGCCCGCGGCTTATTTTTGGCACCCCGAGGCCCCTCGCAAAGTCTCACCCCATTCCGAGTCCGGCGGACGAACCTCACCCGCGCCCCCCACCAAGGCTATAGCCCACCCGTTTTTTGGCCATTTTTCCGTTGGGGGTTTTGGCACCACGACCTTCGGGAGATTATTTTTGGGCGCCGCTTTGCCCGCGGCTTATTTTTGGCACCCCGAGGCCCCTCGCAAAGTCTCACCCCATTCCGAGTCCGGCGGACGAACCTCACCCGCGCCCCCCACCAAGGCTATAGCCCACCCGTTTTTTGGCCATTTTTCCGCTGGGGGGTTTTGGCACCACGACCTTCAGGCACTTACTTTTCGGCGCGGATTTGCTCGCGGCTTATTTTTGGCACCCCGAGGCCCCTTGCAAAGTCTCGGCCCACTCCGAGTCCGGCGGACGAACTTCGCCCGCGCCCCCCACCAAGGCTATAGCCCACCCGTTTTTTGGCCATTTTTCCGCTGGGGGGTTTTGGCACCACGATCTTCGGGCGCTTATTTTTGGGCGCGGCTTTGTCATGCGTTTATTTTTTTGACCCGAGGCCCCTCGCAAAGTCTCGGGCCACTCCGAGTCCGGCGGACGAACTTCGCCCGCGCCCCCCTCCAAGGCTATAGCCCACCCGTTTTTTGGCCATTTTTCCGCTGGTGGGTTTTGGCACCACGACCTTCGGGCGCTTACTTTTCAGCGCGGCTTTGCTCGCGGCTTATTTTTGGCACCCCGAGGCCCCTTGCAAAGTCTCGGCCCACTCCGAGTCCGGCGGACGAACTTCGCCCGCGCCCCCCACCAAGGCTATAGCCCACCCGTTTTTTGGCCATTTTTCCGCTGGTGGGTTTCTGCACCACGACCTTCGGGCGCTTATTTTTGGGCGTGGTTTTGTCCGAGGCTTATTTTTGGCACCCCGAGGCCCCGTACAATGTCTCGCCCCATTCCGAGTCCGGCGGACGAACTTCGCCCGCGCCCCCCACCAAGGCTATAGCCCACCCGTTTTTTGGCCATTTTTCCGCTGGGGGGTTTTGGCACCACGACCTTCGGGCGCTTATTTTTGGGCGCGGCTTTGTCCGCGGCTTATTTTTGGCACCCGAGGTCCCTCGCAGTCTCGGCCCACTCCGAGTCCGGCGGACGAACTTCGCCCGCGCCCCCCTCCAAGGCTATAGCCCACCCGTTTTTTGGCCATTTTTCCGCTGGTGGGTTTCTGCACCACGACCTTCGGGCGCTTATTTTTGGGCGTGGTTTTGTCCGAGGCTTATTTTTGGCACCCCGAGGCCCCGTACAATGTCTCGCCCCATTCCGAGTCCGGCGGACGAACTTCGCCCGCGCCCCCGACCAAGGCTATAGCCCACCCGTTTGTTGGCCATTTTTCCGCTGGGGGGTTTTGGCACCACGACCTTCGGGAGATTATTTTTGGGCGCCGCTTTGCCCGCGGCTTATTTTGGTACCCCGAGGCCCCTCGCAAAGTCTCACCCCATTCCGAGTCCGGCGGACGAACCTCACCCGCGCCCCCCACCAAGGCTATAGCCCACCCGTTTTTTGGCCATTTTTCCGCTGGGGGGTTTTGGCACCACGACCTTCGGGGGCTTATTTTTGGGCGCGGCTTTGCCCGTGGCTTATTTTTGGCTCCCCGAGACCCCTCGCAAAGTCTCACCCCATTCCGAGTCCGGCGGACGAACCTCACCCGCGCCCCCCACCAAGGCTATAGCTCACCCGTTTTTTGGCCATTTTTCCGCTGGGGGGTTTTGGCACCACGACCTTCGGGGGCTTATTTTTGGGCGCGGCTTTGCCCGCGGCTTATTTTTGTCACCCCGAGACCCCTCGCAAAGTCTCACCCCATTCCGAGACCGGGCGGATTTAACTCGCCTCGCGCCCCCCACCAAGGCTATAGCCCACCCGTTTTTTTGGCGTTTTTCCGCTGGGGGGTTTTGGCACAACGACCTTCGGGCGCTTATTTGTGGGTGCGGCTATGCACCTGGCTTATTTTTGGCACCCCGAGGCCCCTCGCAAAGTCTCGCCCCATTCCGAGCCCCGCGGACGAACCTCTCCCGCGCCCCCGACCATGGCTATAGCCCACCCGTTTTTGGCCATTTTTCCGCTGGGGGTTTAGGCACCACGATCTTCGGCGCTTATTTTTGGGCGCGGCTTTGCCCACGGCTTATTTTTGGCACCCGAGGCCCTCGCAAAGTCTCGCCCCATTCCGAGTCCGCGGACGAACTCGCCAGCGCCCCCACCAAGGCTATAGCCCACCCGTTTTTTGGCCATTTTTCCGCTGGGGGGTTTTGGCACCACGATCTTCGGGCGCTTATTTTTGGGCGCGGCTTTGCCCACGGCTTATTTTTGGCACCCCGAGGCCCCTCGCAAAGTCTCGCCCCATTCCGAGTCCGGCGGACGAACTTCTCCCGCGCCCCCCACCAAGGCTATAACCCACCCGTTTTTGTGGCCTTTTTCCGCTGGACGAACTTGGCGCCCCGGCCTTCGGGCGGGTATTTTTGGGCGCGGCTGTGTCCGCGGCCTATTTTTAGCACACGAAGGTGCCTCGCAAAGTCTCGCGCCATTCCGAGTCCGGCGGACGAAGTTGGCCAGCCCCAGCCCCCAAGGCTATAGCCCACCCGTTTTTGTGGTCTTTTTCCGCGGGAGGAACTTGGTGCCCAGGCCTTCGGGCTGGTATTTTTGGGCGCGGCTGTGCCCGTGGCCTATTTTTGGCACACGGAGGCGCCTCGCAAAGTCTCGCGCCATTCCGAGCCCGGCGGACGAAGTTGGCCAGCCCCACCCCCAAGGCTATAGCCCACCCGTTTTTGTGGCCTTTTTCCGCCGGACGACCTTGGCACCCCGGCCTTCGGGCGGCCTATTTTTGGCACACGGAGGCGCCTCGCAAAGTCTTGCGCCATTCCGAGTCCGGCGGACGAAGTTGCCCGGCCCCACCCCCCAATTCTATAGCACACCCGTTTTTTTGGCCTTTTTCCGCTGGACGAACTTGGCGCCCCGTCCTTCGGGCGGGTATTTTTGGGTGTGGCTGTGCCCGTGGACTATTTTTGGTACACGGAGGTGCCTCGCAATGTCTCGCACCATTCCGAGTCCGGCGGACGAAGTCGGCCATTCCCACCTCCGTAGGCTATAGCGCACCCGTTTTTGTGGCCTTTTTCCGCTGGACGAACTTGGTGCCCCAGCCTTCGGGCGGTTATTTTTGGGCACGGCTGTGCACGCGGTCTATTTTTGGCACACGGAGGCCCATCGCAAAGTCTCGCGCCATTCCGAGTCCGGCCGACGAAGTTGGCCAGCCCCACCTCCCAATGCCATAGCCCACCCGTTTTTGTGCCCTTTTTCCGCTGGACGAACTTGGCGCCCCGGCTTTCGGGCGGTTATTTTTGGGCGTGGCTGTGCCCGCGGCCTATTTTTGGCACACGGAGGCCCCTCGCATAGTCTCGCACCATTCCGAGTCCGGCGGACGAAGTTGGCCAGCCCCACCTCCCAAGGCTATAGCCCACCTGTTTTTGTAGCCTTTTTCCGCTGGACGAACTTGGCGTCCCACCCTTCGGGCGGTTATTTTTGTGCGCGGCTGTGCCCGCAGCCTATTTTTGCCACACGGAGGCCAATCACAAAGTCTCGCGCCATTCCGAGTCCGGCGGACGAAGTTGGCCAGCCCCACCTCCCAAGGCTATAGCCCACCTGTTTTTTGGCCATTTTTCCGCTGGGGGGTTTGGCCTCGCCGACCTTCGGGGGGTTATTTTTGGGCGCGGCTGTGCCCGCAGCCTATTTTTGGCACCCGGAGGCCGTTCGCAAAGTGTCCCCCCATTTTGAGTCCGGCGGACGAAGTTGGCCTGCCCCTCCCCCCAAGGCTATAGACCACCCGTTTTTTGGTCATTTCCGCTTGGGGTTTGGGCGCGCCGACCTTCGGGGGGTTATTTTTGGGCGCGGCTGTGCCCGCGGCCTAGTTTTGGCAAGCCGAGGCCGTTCGCAAAGTCTCGACCCATTCCGACTCCGGCGGACGAAGTTGGCCAGCCCCTCCCTCCAAGGCTATAGCCCACCCTTTTTTTGGCCATTTTTCCGCTGGACGAACATGGCGCCCCGGCCTTCGGGCGGTTATTTTTGGGCGCGGCTGTGCCCGCGGCCTATTTTTGGCACGTGGAGGCCGCTCGCAAAGTCTCGCCCCATTCCGAGTCCGGCGGACGAAGTTGGCCAGTCCCTCCCCCCAAGGCTGTAGCCCACCCGTTTTTTGGCCATTTTTCCGCTGGGGGGTTTGGGCGCGCCGACCTTCGGGGGTGTTATTTTTGGACGCGGCTGTGCCCGCGGCCTATGTTTGGCACTCGAAGGCCGCTCGCAAAGTCTCGCCCCATTCCGAGTCCGGCAGACGAAGTGGGCCGGCCCCTCCCCCCAAGGCTATAGCCCACCCGTTTTTTGGCCATTTTTCCGCTTGGGGGTTTCGGCGCGCCGACCTTCGGGGGGTTATTTTTGGGCGCGGTTGTGCCCGCGGCCTATTTTTGGCACGCGGAGACCGCTCGCAAAGTCTCGCCCCATTCCGAGTCCGGCGGACGAAAGCGGGCCGGCCCCTCCCCCCAAGGCTATAGCCCACCCGTTTTTTGGCCATTTTTCCGCTGGGGGGTTTCGGCTCGCCGACCTTCGGGGGGTTATTTTTGGGCGCGGTTGTGCCCGCGGCCTATTTTTGGCACGGGGAGGCCACTCGCAAAGTCTCGCCCCATTTCGAGTCCGACGGACGAAGTTGGCCAGCCCCTCCCCCCAAGGCTATAGCCCACCCGTTTTTTTGGCCATTTTTCTGCTGGGGGGTTTGGGCGCGCCGACCTTCGGGGGGTTATTTTTGGGCGCGGCTGTGCCCGCCGCCTATGTTTGGCACTCGGAGGCCGCTCGCAAAGTCTCGTCCCATTCCGAGTCCGGCGGACGAAGTGGGCCGGCCCCTCCCCCCAAGGCTATAGCCCACCGTTTTTTGGCCATTTTTCCGCTTGGGGGTTTCGGCGCGCCGACCTTCGGGGGGTTATTTTTGGGCGCGGCTGTGCCCGCAGCCTATGTTTGGCATGCGGAGGCCGCTCGCAAAGTTTCGCCGCATTCCGAGTCCGGCGGACGAAGTGGGCCGGCCCCTCCCCCCAAGGCTATAGCCCACCCGTTTTTTGGCCATTTTTCCGCTGCGGGGTTACGGCTCGCCGACCTTTGGGGGGTTATTTTTGGGTGCGGTTGTGTCCGCGGCCTATTTTTGGCACGCGGAGGCCACTTGCAAAGTCTCGCCCCATTCCGAGTCCGACGGACGAAGTTGGCCAGCCCCTCCCCCCAAGGCTATAGCCCACCCGTTTTTTGGCCATTTTTCCGCTGGGGGGTTTGGGGGCGCCGACCTTCGGGGGGTTATTTTTAGGGCGCGGCTGTGCCCGCGGCCTATGTTTGGCACTCGGAGGCCGCTCGCAAAGTCTCGCCCCATTCCGAGTCCGGCGGACGAAGGGGGCCGGCCCCTCCCCCCAAGGCTATAGCCCACCCGTTTTTTGGCCATTTTTCCACTTGGGGGTTTCGACGCGCCGACCTTCGGCGGGTTATTTTTGGACGCGGCTGTGCCCGTGGCCTATTTTTTGTACGCAGAGGCCGGTCGCAAAGTCTCGCCCCTTTCCGAGTCCGGCGGACGAAGTGGGCCAGCCCCTACACCCAAGGCTATAGCCCACCCATTTTTTGGCCATTTTTCCGCTGGGGGGTTAGGGCGCGCCGACCATCGGGGGGTTATTTTTATGCACGGCTGTGCCCGCGGCCTATTTTTGGCACGCGGAGGCGCTCGCAAAGTCTCGCCCCATTCCGAGTCCGGCGGACGAAGTTGGTCAGCCCCTCCCCCCAAGGCTATAGCCCACCCGTTTTTTGGCCATTTTTCCGCTGGGGGGTTTGGGCGCGGCGACCTTCGGGGGGTTGTTTTTGGGTGCAGCTGTGCCCGCGGCCTATTTTTGACACGTGGAGGCTGCTCACAAAGTCTCGCCCCATTCCGAGTCCGGCGGACGAAGTCGGCCGGCCCCTCTCCCCAAGGCTATAGCCCACCCGTTTTTTGGCCATTTTTCCGCTGGGGGGTTTGGGCGCGCCGACCATCGGGGGGTTATTTTTGGGCGCGGCTTTGCCCGCGGACTATTTTTTCAACGCGGAGGCCGCTCGCAAAGTCTCGCCCTATTCCGAGTCCGGCGGACGAAGTTGGCCAGCCCCTCCCCCCAAGGCTATAGCCCACCCATTTTTTGCCCATTTTTCCGCTGGGGGGTTTGGGCGCGGCGACCTTCGGGGGGTTATTTTTGGGCGCGGCTGTGTCCGCAGCCTATTTTTGTCACGTGGAGGCTGCTCACAAAGTCTCGCCCCATTCCGAGTCCGGCGGACGAAGTCGGCCGGCCCCTCTCCCCAAGGCTATAGCCCACCCGTTTTTTTGCCATTTTTCCGCTGGGGGGTTTGGGCGCGCCGACCATCGGGGGGTTATTTTTGGGCACGGCTTTGCCCGCGGACTATTTTTTACACGCGGAGGCCGCTCGCAAAGTCTCGCCCCATTCCGAGTCCGGCGGACGAAGTCGGCCAGCCCCTCTTCCCAAGGCTATAGCCCACCCGTTTTTTGGCCCTTTTTCCGCTGGGGGGTTTGGGCACCACGATCTTCGGGTGCTTATTTATGGTACGGCTGTGCCCGCAGCCTATTTTGGGCACGCAGAGGCCACTCGCAAAGTCTCACCCATTCCGAGTCCGGCGGACGAACGTCGCCCGCGCCCCCCCCCCAAGGCTATAGCCCACCCGTTTTTTGCCCATTTTTCCGCTGCGGGGTTTTGGCACCACGATCTTCGGGCGCTTATTTTTGGACGCGGTTTTGCCCGCGGCATATTTTTGGCACCCCGAGGCCCCTCGCAAAGTCTCGCCCCATTCCGAGTCCGCGGATTTAACTCGCCTCGCCCCGCACCAAAACTATAGCCCACCCTATTTTTTGCCATTTTTCCTCTGGGGGGTTTTGGCACCACGATTTTCGGGAGCTTATTTTTGGGCGTGGCTTGGCCCGCGGCTTATTTTTGGCACCCCGAGGCCCCTCGTAAAGTCTCGCCCCATTCCGAATCCGGCGGACGAAGTTCGCCCGCGCCCCCCACCAAGGCTATAGCCCACCCGTTTTTTGGCCATTTTTCCGCGGGGGGGTTTTGGCACCACGATCCACGGGCGCTTATTTTTGGGCGCGGCTTTGCCCGCGGCTTATTTTTCACACCCCGAGGCCCCTCGCAAATTCTCGCCCCATTCCGAGTCCGGCGGACGAACTTCAACGACGCCCTCCACCAAGGCTATAGCCCACCCGTTTTTTGGCCATTTTTCCGCTGGGGGGTTTTGGCACCACGATCTTCGGGCACTTATTTTTGGGCGCTGCTTTGGCCGCGGCTTATTTTTGGCACCCCGAGGCCCCTCGCAAAGTCTCGCCCCATTCCGAGTCCGGCGGACGAACTTCGGCCGCGCTCCCCACCAAGGCTATAACCCACCCATTGTTTGGCCATTTTTCCGCTGGGGGGTTTTGGCAGCACGACCTTCGGGCACTAATTTTTGGGTGCGGCTATGCCCATGGCTTATTTTTGGCACCCCGAGGCCCCTCGCAAAGTCTCACCCCATTCCGAGTCCGGCGGACGAACTTCGCCCGCGCCCCCCACCAAGGCTATAGCCCACCCGTTTTTTGGCCATTTTTCCGCTGGGGGGTTTTGGCACCACGATCTTCGGGCACTTATTTTTGGGCGCGGCTTTGGCCGCGGCTTATTTTTGGCACCCCGAGGCCCCTCGCAAAGTCTCGCCCCATTCCGAGTCCGGCGGACGAACTTCGGCCGCGCCCCCCACCAAGGCTATAGCCCACCCATTGTTTGGCCATTTTTCCGCTGGGGGGTTTTGGCAGCACGACCTTCGGGCACTAATTTTTGGGTGCGGCTATGCCCATGGCTTATTTTTGGCACCCCGAGGCCCCTCGCAAAGTCTCGCCCCATTCCGAGTCCGGCGGATTT
The DNA here is from genome assembly GCA_030444885.1 of Citrus sp. QX-2021. Lineage (NCBI taxonomy): Eukaryota > Viridiplantae > Streptophyta > Magnoliopsida > Sapindales > Rutaceae > Citrus > Citrus sp. QX-2021. The sequence continues at coordinate 5,287 of JAUJEF010000291.1, read as the reverse complement.
AACCTCGCCCGCGCCCCCCACCAATGCTATAGCCCACCCGTGTTTTGGCCATTTTTCCTCTCGGTGGTTTTGGCACCACAATATTCGGGCACTAATTTTTGGGAGCTGCTATGGCCAATGCTTATTTTTGTCACCCCGAGGCCCTCGGAAAGTCTCGCCCCATTCCGAGTCCGGACGGATTTGACCGCGCCCCACCAAGGCTATAGCCCACCCATTTTTTGGCCATTTTTCCGCTGGGGGGTTTTGGCACCACGACCTTCGGGAACTAATTTTTGGGAGCGGCTATGCCCAAGGCTTATTTTTGGCACCCCAAGGCACCTCGCAAAGTCTCACCCCATTCCAAATCCGCGGACGAACCTCGTCCGCCCCCCACGAAGGCTATAGCCCACCCCTTTTTTGGCCATTTTTCTGCTGGGGGGTTTTGGCACCACGATCTTCGGGAGCTTATTTTTGGGCGCGGCTTTGCCCGCGGCTTAGTTTTGGCACCCCGAGGCCCCTCGCAAAGTCTCGCCCCATTCCGAGTCCGCTAACGAATCTCGCCTGCGCCCCACCAAGGATATAGACCACCCGTTTTTGGCCATTTTTCCGCTTGGGGTTTTGGCACCACGACCTTCGGCGGGTATTTTTAAGCGCGGCTGTGCCCGCGGCCTATTTTTGGCACACGGAGGCGCTTCGCAAAGACTTGCGCCATTCCGAGTCCGCGGACGGTTGGCCAGCCCCACCCGCCAAGGCTATAGCCCACCCGCTTTTTGTGGCCTCTTTCTGCTGGACGAACTTGGCGCCCGGCCTTCGGGCGGGTATTTTTAGGCGCAGCTGTGCCCATGGCCTATTTTTGGCACACGGAGGCGCCTCGCAAAGTCTTGCGCCATTCCGAGTCCGGCGGACGAAGTTGGCCAGCCCCACCCCCAAGGCTATAGCCCACCCGTTTTGTGGCCTCTTTCCGCTGGACGAACTTGGCGCCCGGCCTTCGGCCGTGTATTTTTCCGCGCGGCTGTCCCCGCGGCCTATTTTTGGCACACGAAGGCACCTCGCAAAGTCTCGCGCCATTCCGAGTCCGGGCAGACGGTTGGCCAGCCCCACCCCCAAGGCTATAGCCCACCCGTTTTTGTGGCCTCTTTCCGCTGGACGAACTTGGCGCCCCGGCCTTCGGGCGGGTATTTTTGGGCGCGGCTGAGCCCGCGGCCTATTTTTGGCACACGGAGGTGGCTCGCAAAGTCTCGCGCCATTCCGATTCCGGCGGACGAAGTGGGCCAGCCCCACCCCCCAAGGCTATAGCCCACCCGTTTTTGTGGCCTCTTTCCGCTGGACGAACTTGGCGCCCCGGCCTTCGGGCGGGTATTTTTGGGCGCGGCTGTGCCCGCGGCCTATTTTTGGCACACGGAGGCGGCTCGCAAAGACTCGCGCCATTCCGAGTCCGGTGGACGAAGTTGGCCAGCCCCACCCCCCAAGGCTATAGCCCACCCGTTTTTGTGGCCTCTTTCCGCTGGACGAACTTGGCGCCCCGGCCTTCGGGCGGGTATTTTTGGGCGCGGCTGTGCCCGCGGCCTATTTTTGGCACACTGAGGCGCCTCGCAAAGTCTCGCGCCATTCCGAATCCGGCGGACAAAGTTTGCCAGCCCCACCCCCCAAGGCTATAGCCCACCCGTTTTTGTGGCCTCTTTCCGCTGGACGAACTTGGCGCCCCGGCCTTCGGGCGGGTATTTTTGGGCGCGGCTGTGCCCGCGGCCTATTTTTGGCACACGGAGGCGCCTCGCAAAGTCTCGCGCCATTCCAAGTCCGGCGGACGAAGTTGGCCAGCCCCACCCCCCAAGGCTATAGCCCACCCGTTTTTGTGGCCTCTTTCCGCTGGACGAACTTGGCGCCCCGGCCTTCGGGCGGGTATTTTTGGGCGCGGCTCTGCCCGCGGCCTATTTTTGGCACAAGGAGACGCCTCGCAAAGTCTCGCGCCATTCCGAGTCCGGCGGACACCCCCCAAGGCTATAGCCCACCCGTTTTTGTGGCCTCTTTCCGCTGGACGAACTTGGCGCCCCGGCCTTCGGGGGGGTATTTTTGGGCGCGGCTGTGCCCGCGGCCTATTTTTGGCACACGGAGGCGCCTCGCAAAGTCTCGCGCCATTCCGAGTCCGGCGTACGAAGTCGGCCAGCCCCACCCCCCAAGGCTATAGCCCACCCGTTTTTGTGGCCTCTTTCCGCTGGACGAACTTGGCGCCCCGGCTTTCGGGTGGGTATTTTTGGGCGCGGCTGTGCCCGCGGCCTATTTTTGGCACACGGAGGTGCCTCGCAAAGTCTCGCCCCATTTCGAGTCCGACGGACGAAGTTGGCCAGCCCCTCCCCCCAAGGCTATAGCCCACCCGTTTTTTGGCCATTTTTCCGCTTGGTGGTTTCGGCGCGCCGACCTTCGGGGGGTTATTTTTGGGCGCGGCTGTGCCCGCGGCCTATGTTTGGCATGCGGAGGCCGCTCGCAAAGTTTCGCCCCATTCCGAGTCCGGCGGACGAAGTGGGCCGGCCCCTCCCCCCAAGGCTATAGCCCACCCGTTTTTTGGCCATTTTTCCGCTGCGGGGTTTCGGCTCGCCGACCTTTGGGGGGTTATTTTTGGGTGCGGTTGTGTCCGCGGCCTATTTTTGGCACGCGGAGGCCACTTGCAAAGTCTCGCCCCATTCCGAGTCCGACGGACGAAGTTGGCCAGCCCCTCCCCCCAAGGCTATAGCCCACCCGTTTTTTGGCCATTTTTCCGCTTGGGGGTTTCGACGCGCCGACCTTCGGGGTTATTTTTAGGCGCGCGCTGTGCCCGCAGCCTATGTTTGGCACTCGGAGGCCGCTCGCAAAGTCTCGCCCCATTCCGAGTCCGGCGGACGAAGGGGGCCGGCCCCTCCCCCCAAGGCTATAGCCCACCCGTTTTTTGGCCATTTTTCCGCTTGGGGGTTTCGACGCGCCGACCTTCGGCGGGTTATTTTTGGACGCGGCTGTGCCCGTGGCCTATTTTTTGCACGCAGAGGCCGGTCGCAAAGTCTCGCCCCTTTCCGAGTCCGGCGGACGAAGTGGGCCAGCCCCTACACCCAAGGCTATAGCCCACCCATTTTTTGGCCATTTTTCCGCTGGGGGGTTAGGGCGCGCCGACCATCGGGGGGTTATTTTTATGCACGGCTATGCCCGCGGCCTATTTTTGGCACGCGGAGGCGCTCGCAAAGTCTCGTCCCATTCCGAGTCCGGCGGACGAAGTTGGTCAGCCCCTCCCCCCAAGGCTATAGCCCACCCGTTTTTTGGCCATTTTTCCGCTGGGGGGTTTGGGCGCGGCGACCTTCGGGGGGTTGTTTTTGGGTGCAGCTGTGCCCGCGGCCTATTTTTGACACGTGGAGGCTGCTCACAAAGTCTCGCCCCATTCCGAGTCCGGCGGACGAAGTCGGCCGGCCCCTCTCCCCAAGGCTATAGCCCACCCGTTTTTTGGCCATTTTTCCGCTGGGGGGTTTGGGCGCGCCGACCATCGGGGGGTTATTTTTGGGCGCGGCTTTGCCCGCGGACTATTTTTTCAACGCGGAGGCCGCTCGCAAAGTCTCGCCCCATTCCGAGTCCGGCGGACGAAGTTGGCCAGCCCCTCCCCCCAAGGCTATAGCCCACCCATTTTTTGGCCATTTTTCCGCTGGGGGGTTTGGGCGCGGCGACCTTCGGGGGGTTATTTTTGGGCGCGGCTGTGTCCGCGGCCTATTTTTGTCACGTGGAGGCTGCTCACAAAGTCTCGCCCCATTCCGAGTCCGGCGGACGAAGTCGGCCGGCCCCTCTCCCCAAGGCTATAGCCCACCCGTTTTTTGGCCATTTTTCCGCTGGGGGGTTTGGGCGCGCCGACCATCGGGGGGTTATTTTTGGGCGCGGCTTTGCCCGCGGACTATTTTTTACACGCGGAGGCCGCTCGCAAAGTCTCGCCCCATTCCGAGTCCGGCGGACGAAGTCGGCCAGCCCCTCTTCCCAAGGCTATAGCCCACCCGTTTTTTGGCCCTTTTTCCGCTGGGCGGTTTGGGCACCACGATCTTCGGGTGCTTATTTATGGTACGGCTGTGCCCGCAGCCTATTTTGGGCACGCAGAGGCCACTCGCAAAGTCTCACCCATTCCGAGTCCGGCGGACGAACGTCGCCCGCGCCCCCCCCCCAAGGCTATAGCCCACCCGTTTTTTGCCCATTTTTCCGCTGCGGGGTTTTGGCACCACGATCTTCGGGCGCTTATTTTTGGACGCGGTTTTGCCCGCGGCATATTTTTGGCACCCCGAGGCCCCTCGCAAAGTCTCGCCCCATTCCGAGTCCGGCGGACGAACTTCGCCCGCGCCCCGCACCAAAACTATAGCCCACCCTATTTTTTGCCATTTTTCCTCTGGGGGGTTTTGGCACCACGATTTTCGGGAGCTTATTTTTGGGCGTGGCTTGGCCCGCGGCTTATTTTTGGCACCCCGAGGCCCCTCGTAAAGTCTCGCCCCATTCCGAATCCGGCGGACGAAGTTCGCCCGCGCCCCCCACCAAGGCTATAGCCCACCCGTTTTTTGGCCATTTTTCCGCGGGGGGGTTTTGGCACCACGATCCACGGGCGCTTATTTTTGGGCGCGGCTTTGCCCGCGGCTTATTTTTCACACCCCGAGGCCCCTCGCAAATTCTCGCCCCATTCCGAGTCCGGCGGACGAACTTCAACCACGCCCTCCACCAAGGCTATAGCCCACCCGTTTTTTGGCCATTTTTCCGCTGGGGGGTTTTGGCACCACGATCCTCGGGCGCTTATTTTTGGGTGCGGCTTTGCCCGCGGCTTATTTTTTGCACCCCGAGGCCCCTCGCAAATTCTGGCCCCATTCCGAGTCCGGCGGACGAACTTCGCCCGCGCCCCCCACCAAAGCTATAGCCCACCCGTTTTTTTGCCATTTTTCCTCTGGGGGATTTTGGCACCACGATTTTCGGGAGCTTATTTTTGGGCGTGGCTTGGCCCGCGGCTTATTTTTGGCACCCTGAGACCCCTCGTAAAGTCTCGCCCCATTCCGAGTCCGGCGGACGAACTTCGCCCGCTCCCCCCACCAAGGCTATAGCCCACCCGTTTTTTGGCCATTTTTCCGCTGGGGGGTTTTGGCACCACGATCTTCGGGCGCTTATTTTTGGACGCGGCTTTGCCCGCGGCATATTTTTGGCACCCCGAGGCCCCTCGCAAAGTCTCGCCCCATTCCGAGTCCGGCTGACGAACTTCGCCCGCGCCCCCCACCAAGGCTATAGCACACCCGTTTTTTGGCCATTTGTCCGCTGGGGGGTTTTGGCACCACGA